>JAHWFP010141188.1:96373-120910 GCA_023313725.1 Lithobius niger | reverse complement strand
ATGAAGATAGTCGATCGTGTATCATGTCTCCGGTAAATAAGGACTATTGAAAATTTGCCAGTATTTAAGAGAATTGGTGAGGTTGCTTAGGAGCAAGCCTGATGAAGATAGTCGACCGTGTATCATGTCTTCGGTAACAAAGACTATTAAAAATTCGCTAAAGTATTCAAGAATATCTTTAACTTTGAAATTGTATGTGGTGAGGGAAAGAAATTCCGATGTCTTCCAACTTTGAAAGTAAAATTCATGACATTTTTAATACCTTACCAACGCTACAAGCAGGGAGAGCCAACATTACAGTACAGTCCATGAAAAGCTAAACAGCAACTTTTGTTATTATGCATACAATCGACCCCGGTTAAAAGAATCTGTAAATTCATGATTAACATTTTGAAAATGCTCTTCGTTACTTACATAGTCATGAATTCACACGCGCAGTGAAATTGATGCTATTCCATAGCAAAGTTTCTGCTGTTGCGGACACCAGTTATAAGGAACTCTGGTTTAACAATTTTTGGTTTTTCGTTTAAAAAAGAGCTTTCAACAAACTTACAAATGGATGAAATGCCGTTGTTTTTCGGGCACTGGAAAATTTTATCAGCTAACTTTTTCCCCGTCCGTAAACTGCTGTTGACTGTGTACACAACAACAAACGTTTCTCTGTTCATTTCAACAATCTGTTTAGATTTACAAATTATTGGAAGTTCCACATATAATCCTTATTGAGTAATCTTACCTCGGCACCTCTTCCGAATCTCCCAAAAGCTGCTTTCTGGTATGGTATAACTGGCGCTTGAAATTGGGCACAGACACCATTTTCACCTGGATATCTGCTGCAACCTGTCAACATTTCGGTTTAAACATTTGTTATTCAGCATAGCTAACTTACGTACAACTCCAAAAAAGTATAAAAAAATATGGAAAAAATTTCCAAAAAAAATTTACCGCAGTACGAAAATTAAAGACATTTTTAAAATTAGTTAAGGCTATGTTAATACCATGCCGGTCAGTAAAAAATGATCGTGTACTAAACAATCTTGCCGATCACACACGTCAATCATGTCGAACCCACCATGTATATAAGACGCACCAAAGCTCTAATAATTCACCAATTTAAACTATCACAGCTGCAGTCCTGCATTGTTGCCCTTTTTGGTGAACGGCATCTTTCCCGATTTGGAACCACTCTTACGAATTAGGCTGTACCATGCAAACATCCATTTGGCAGTTTCCGTACACTTGCAGCTCACAAACAATACAGGCAACAAAAACAAAAACCAATCACACGTACATCATGTACCTTCTTTACGTACACTCAATGTATTGGATGGTTAGATTCAATCCTAAGGATGTGCGAGTAGAAAAATTTTAATTCGAGTCAAGCCGAGCCGAGTTTGCAACAGAAGAATTGAGTATCGAGTCGAGTTCGAGTATTTGCTGGAAATAATTTGTGCGCAAGTTTCTCTTTAATTTGTTAAGATAATAAGAACAACGATGGTGCTTAGCTGACTGTGTGGGTCATGGTTTTCCAGTTTTAATGACATAACTTGAAAATGGTTTTAGTAATTGACTTTTAATCAGCACCACTGGAAAGCTCTCGTCGAGACGATCGATTTTGAATATTGGAATGTCAAAATCGGTCAAACACTGACGAAGTTGTCGCATTTTCGCCGGATTTGAGTTTTTCGAGCAGCGAGCCGAGTTCGAGTACAAGTTTCATACTCGGCTCGGCTCGAATTTTTCCAGTATAGTTAACTTACGTACACCTCAAAGAAAGTATAAAAAAATTTGGAAAAAATTCCAAAAAAAACTTACCACAGTACGAAAATTAAAGACATTTTTAAAATTAGTTAAGGCTATGTTAATACCATGCCGGTCAGTAAAAAATGATCGTGTACTAAACAATCTTGCCGATCACACACGTCAATCATGTCGAACCCACCATGTATATAAGACGCACCAAAGCTCTAATTCTTCACCAATTTAAACTATCACAGCTGCAGTCCTGCATTGTTGCCCTTTTTGGTGAACGGCATCATCCCTACTCAATCTCTTTGTGATTTCGGCTATCTGTCGAGCCCTTCATTAGTATCTATTACGAGTAGTGCATGGCTAAAATTGCAGAATTTACTTTCAAGCGTGCTTCTTTAGTTACACTAAGCAATGGGTTTGCCCATTCTCCACACTGTCCAAGTAAGATTTTCAAACATGCAAATGGTGCAGCATGTCCCTGTAAAGAAGCATGGCCTTTTAAGAACCTGCTTACACTCAGACCGTACTCCTTGTGACGTTCGTGAACTCACAAATGCACAGTGAATATTTTAGTACCGTACCGACTCGAATAAATGAAGTTATTTATTTTTTATTTGAGTCGTTAAATCTACAACATTATCTTACATTTGCATCCAAATCTAAAACTTGGCCAAAATTTGAGCGATTTTGTTTCTAGTGTACTAGGGATGTGCGATACTCGAAAAATTCGAGCCGAGCCGAGTATGAAACTTGTACTCGAACTCGGCTCGCTGTTCGCGTCCATACTCGAATTCTGCGAAAATGCGATATCTTCGCCAATTTTTGACCGATTTTGACATTCCAGTATACCAAATCGATCGTCTCGACGAGAGCTTTCCAGTGGTGCAGATTAAAAGTCAATAACTGAAACCATTTTTAAGTTATGTCCTGAAAACTGGAAAACCATTACCAACACAGTCAGATAAGCACCATCTTTGTTCTTATTATCTTAACTAATTAAATAGAAACTTGCAAACAAAATATTTCTATCAAATACTCGAACTCGGCTCGAGACTCGATTCTTCTGCTGAAAACTCGGCTCGGCTCGAATTACAATTTTTCTACTCGCACATCCCTATAGCGTACTGAAGTCAGTAACGCCATAATTTTCAAGCTACACAACTAGAATGATTCCAAAACGACTTCGAATCCGTTTGAGAGTTAAATTCAAAATGTTGGTCGTCTTCCATCATACTACACACAATCTCAAAAAAGCAATACTAAAACTCTCATAGTTTTGGCAAATTTTCAACAGTTCTGAAGGATTTTCGCTGATTTTATCACTTCCTACTGTCCTAAAACATTTGAGGTATTCAAAAGATAAAGATGAAGAGAATGTAAACAACAGTTTTCAAGAGTGTAGTAGTGCCTGATGAGGACAGGCACTCCCAGTCCCAGTCTGTCGAAAATTTGCAAGGAATACTGGTATGGTATTCTCCTTTCTGAAATTGTGCGTGTTTTTTGTCCTAAACTTTACAAGTGAGATGGATTTTCAGAGTAAAAACTGCTTTGGAATTTTCAATGTCCTTAAAGATTGACCATACCAAAGGTGGCAGACATCAACCACCAAAAATTCGCCTGGAAATTATCATTTGCATGGACTATTAGTGTGAGTAACATCCTATTCTACCATCTTCATCGAGCTTTCGGAATCGCAACTTTTTTTCTCGGTTCACATCAGTGTGTCTACGATTTGAATTTGTTGCATGTTGCGGTCACCTGCATTTATCAGCCCGTGTCATGAGCTCATTGGGATAGACTGTCACGCACTAGGAAGTGAATCGAGGAGTGGCTAGTCCTTGGGTAGCTAGGGATTTGAGGTTTCTCACATGTTTGTCTCTGCTCGTGTCGAAAACGAAGAGTGTTTTTTTATCCAGTCAATTTGATGTTTTGTGTTTTTGTGGTTTTTGCGACGCTGTTTTCATGTTTGCCTTTTCTGGCATCTGCCACATGCGCACCAATTTGATTTCGTACTCCTTTTCACGTTTCTCCGACGTAAACCTCATCGTAATTACCACATGGTACACAATATACACCGTCAGGCGTGTTTTTAATGCTCGCTGGGGACTTTTCTTCTGCTTTTCGCTCCGCAGTGACACACTTTGTACCTGGGCCATCTTTGAGAGCATTAATAACATGGCGCCAAGCGTGAACTTGGACGTGTTAATTATGTGCCACGTGGTGACTGCGACGAAGTTTACATTGGAGAAAAGAGAAAAGGAGAACGAAATCAAGTTTGACAGCATATGGCAGATACCAGAACTGGCAAACATCAAAACAGTGTCGCAGTACACCACAAACACACAAAACATCAAATTGACTGGATGAAATCCAAACCACTCATCGTTTCCAACACGAGCAGGGACAAACATCTGAAAAACCTTGAATCCCTAGCTATCCAAGCACAAAAAAGAAACTGATGAAATCAGATGATTTGCAAGGACCATTGACTCGCTTGATTCCCTTCCAAGTGTGTGACTATCTATCCAACAAGCTTAAATTTGTTGCGTGTAAGACGGTGGGTGTCAACTAAACTATTTTATGATTTAAAAGCATTTTATGGAGGTATCCGTTAGCTTCGCCTGGGCTTTTAAACTAAGAGTTCCTGCCCCGCCACAACCCCGTGTTACTTTCGTCTGGCTTATAATTGTAGCCATTTATCTTTGGTTAGCTTTAGCCCTATACTGGTTTGTCTTAACAAGAGTAAGGTCATAAAAGACAGGTTTAGTGTGCACAGCTGACTAGAGCGTCAATTCTAGAGGGTTAGAGTAAGTTACTTTTACTACACGCAACGATTATCCAGTTATTCAGAAATCGCTTTCAGTTAAATGCTTTCTAAACTCAAATTGGTTCAACAATTCACTAACAGGTAATGTCGCACAACAGGACAGCTTGCGATCATAGAAACCTTCAAGACAATTTCCGTTAGTTTGTTCACCTTATCTGATTCTTTTACCCAATGATTACACTACATCTCGTCTTTCTGTTTGTTGTCTGTTGTCCCATTCATGCCAGTTTTTTCCCTTTTTGTCTTCACCAAGCATGTCTCACGTGAGTAGCACACATGGCTTTCACGGCAATAACTACATTGTCTTAGTAGCAACCAAGCAGTTTGCCAAATCGGTGCTTGCAAGTTGTTACGTGGTACGAAGCAGACCCAACAATGCTCCATGTAGTAATGGGCGGAAGTATTTTCAAGATAAGAAGCAAGTTTAGTAAAACCTTGTTAACTCAAACTCAAAGTAAAATTATCGGCTAATTGAAACAAATTTTAGCCATTTTGTTGATCCCATGCAAAGTTACACTTCTTACCTCAAACAAACATTGGTTATCTCAAACTCAGGATGGCAATTTATTGCTCGTTAACCATGCATTATGTGTAGCGTTTATCCTATAAAAAGGGTTCAGAGCTACACAGTTCAGCACTTAGCAAACGCTTTCATGCCCAGATGTACTCAGTACACGAGAAAAAGACAACAGCCTGGTTGTATTTTTGTAATTTTATGTACCTTTGCTTAATTGGGACCTAATGCTTGCATTGGGGATGGTTTGGGAGGCGGTGTAGACGATTATTGCTGTTGCACTCTGTACTTGGGTCGGCGCATGCGCAGGTCCCTCACTGTGCAGCGCTCAACAGGTTGTCTCAGGCTGTTGCTTGCTGCATTGTAGTGTTTCGGCTCCGTTTTGTGCTTGCGTCTTCCATTTTTTTCTTTTTTTTTTTCTCTCGTCGTGCTTGCTACGTTTTACGATGTCTGGGAAAGAGAAGGGAAAAAGATCCACCCCCAACGAGAGAGGGCGACCTCGGAAACGTCAGAACACTAGTAAACTTGACCCAAGCTGCCCGGAAAATTGGACTGTTCATGACATCAAAGCGAAGTTGGCCCAAAAAGGTATACAAGCCCCACCCGGATTTCAACGATCCGCACTTCTGCAGCTCCTCAAAGCTAACGAGACGTCTGTGAACTTGTGCCCAAACAATATTATTGTGGACAGTGCCGCTGTTGTTAATCAGCGTAGCAACAGTCGATCATCGTCACCCGTTACATCGGCAGTGGACAACGTAAGCAGCGTGTTGCCCAATCCCGACGTGGTTGCCGCCCGCAGCGCTGTTTCTGCTACAGTTACCAGTAGTGATTTGGCCGATAATCAGCCTGATGCTAATCTTGCCGCAGAATTTGCCACCATGAAAAAAGATTTCTCGTCCATAAAGGCAAGCCTTCACGAACTGCTTAACCGGGAACCTCATGGCGGCGAGGCAAATTTTCAAGATGGCGGCCGACTGCCTTTGTCGCGAGGCGCGTCATTTTCTGGCGGGATTCCGTGCACAAGAAGCGATGACGTCATCGCGCAACCGCTTTTCAATCCCCGCCAGCCTGGCCGCGAATGTGATAACGAAGCCTACAGGTCGTGGGGCAATCAGCAACACTCCGGTTTGCAACCTTCCAATACGTTTACCTTGAGTTCTGCTTTTAGTCATCATCGTGTTCAGGAACGACAGGATTTATGCGGATTTAGTGCTTCAGATTCAAGGCAAAATCGTACTTCTGCAGGTTTTGGGTCCGGAATCGCGGCAGATTCGGTGGCTCACGTGGAGTCCATCAGTAATCAGCTGAAACGGGACATCATAGACGGTAAGGGTGTCAACTTGACTTTACTGCTTCTGCCCCAAAACCAGGCTGCCATGCCTAGCGCAGTACGTTCTCTCCTAACGTCAGATGGAATATCCATAAATTTAAAGGAATCAGACACTCGGCTCCAGCGTTCTTTAACTGTTGACGAATTCGCTCTCGCGTTCAACATTTTCAAAACTGTTATGTGTGACGAATTTCCTCACAGGCACAAGGAACTAGACTTGTACCTGCGCCATATCTTGGAGATGGCTATACGTTTTGGTGGGAACGCTTTCTACCAATATCATTTAGCGTTTTCTGCCAGAGCAGCGGCCATACTCCAACAGACGAATTTAGTCGTTGACTGGAGTATTGTCGACAGCGTGGTTTTTAACCTTATCTTTGCTGGTCATAAAGTTTTAGCTTGCACCATCTGCAATAGTGTAGCCCATGCCGCCCCTCTTTGCCCTCTTGCAGCACAGCACCCATCAACGTCGCAGTCTGACAGATTTAAACGAGGTAGCATGGCCAGCAAAATTAACCCTTCTTCCTCCACCAGTGACAAGCATGGTCGCCGTCGTGTGCTGCACAAGGGCATCGAGGTGTGCAACAACTTCAACTCCGACAAAGGTTGCACCCGGCAGGGGTGCAATTTTAGTCATTGCTGCGTTGCCTGCAAAGGGCCACACCCGGCTATCACGAGAAAAAGACAACAGCCTGGTTGTATTTTTGTAATTTTATGTACCTTTGCTTAACTCGAATTATAAAGCCAGCCTTGCACGAGTTCAAGTTAATGAAGTTTCACTGTGCTGTAGTAGATTCAGTTCATTAATGCAAAACTTACATTTCTTGTATCTCTTACCGTACTTCCGATAATTATTCAGTAAAAAAAATAACAGCGTAACAATGGCTCCGACTGCTAACAAACGAAAACAAGTAGGCCTATTTAACTTTTAAATTTTACTTTGGTTCTCAGTTACCCAATCGTTAAAAAATAATGAATAATCGGTTTGGAAAATAACAGAAAAGTTCAAGCACTAATTCGAATCGCCTTATATTCGGGCAAGTAAATTACAACGTTTTACAGTATTCAGTAATGTCCTCACACACATGCTGACTTGGAAAGGATATATCTGCAATCCGAAGCACCTAGCTTGGCTTTCCTGGTAAGGTGGAAATAATGTTTAAACAAATCCGTGCATACATAAGGTTTAAGTATTTCCTACAAATGTTGCTCCGAGTACAGACTTTTCAAGCAACTGTGTCCTTTTTGATCGGATTGTATTAGTTGATCTGCTAATGACCAGCTACAGATTATTATCAACCTGGCAGGTATAATTCGTTCAGTAACAGTTGAATTAAACAAAGTGGCAATCGCATGTTACCTTTTCCAAGACGACGAAGAGGGTCCGAGCAGATTGCATCTGAGGTATCAATGGATTCAACAGGAACTCGTGTAAATACGGATGGGGTAGCATGGCCAGTTTAGAAACGATGGAGGTAACTTGCAGATTCACTTCGTAAGGCTGTAAAATAAAATAACACACAATCACGATTAAACAAGAAACCAAGTGAAAATTCGGTTAATAAGAACAACGTAAACCTTCTTTACCAGAGAATCGAACTGCTGCATTCAGCAATTTGGTTTTCGTTTAGATTTAATTTTGTTTTTTGGTTAAGGTTCGAGTTTGCTCAAACAGAAACACGATCATTTTTAAGATTTTTGCAACACTGAAAAGTAAATTTAAAAAAGCCATCCCAATTTAGATCAAAGTTAAAATTGCACAGTAAGTTTTCCACTCAATTCTTTAAAGTAAAAGCTTTTACATTTATCCCAGTCAGTTTTATGAAAATTACAGTCATCAATTGATTTTTTATCGGAGCGAGGATTTGTATCCACAGAAACAGGAAAAAAGTTAAAGTGCTTCATCAATGCTGGGTAAAATAGACATTGCCTTACCAGCAGAAATATCAAACTATCTCCAATTTGGTCAAAGAAATGACTGTTAGAGGTTGCAAATGATAAGTGTTGTACACAACCAATGGCACACAGAGTTGATAAATTTGTAAGCAAGAAAAGTTACACTGGTGAAATTGATTAGAAAAAGGGCTGTAATTTGGGATGTGGAAATTTCCAACAATTATTAATTTATCACGAGGCTTTATTTTAACATTTTCAATACAAGTAATTAAATCATCAAATTTATCGATTACACTACTAAAAATAATTCAATTTACAGTTATTTAATTCAAACTGGAAGTACACGTCACCTTTCTAAATACTTTAATAAACCATGGGGTGCAAACTCATTATTGAAATAATTGTTCTACCATGTTTCAACGAAATCGCAATAACAACGAAATCGTAATTTGCAGAACTGAAAAAATCTTTAAATTCTTCAAAATTCTTAACAATGCTAGCGACGTTCTGAAAGAAAACCTTAAGAGTTGCTGCTCTACCACCTTTAATATAATTTTCCTTACTCCCACATTAAATTCAAGCATTTTTGCATTTCGTTATGTTAGCATACAGTAGCATGTTTGTAGAAGGTCGTGTTGGATTTAGATTTGTACACAATGAGCAGGGGGGTTACAGTTACAATTTAAGGGATTAAGAGCTGTTATCTTTTGCTACAGTATATGCAAGACATTGCAATTACAAACAAAGAGCATACACATTCCAATTTACAAAGTAACTGATGGCTAAATTGCAGACCTTCACCGAAACATGCATATTTCTATCAAATCAAACCAGTCACTTCAATTTTACCGATCTGATACCGATACCAAACTGGTTTTCTGAATTTTGCCGATATCCTAAATTGTATCCCCAATTTTTCATAAAAGGTGCAGTTTTCTGCAAAAGTCCAATAATTATTAAAATGAGCATTTTTTTAAATAGTAACCCACAGTTAAAAAAAAAGCTAGGAAGATGCTCAGTGATTTCCTGAGCAAAGCGCCGCGACCACAATACGTTACCTCGAACGGTTATAGTTATCGATATTTCTGCAAAAGTTGCCGATACTGCTAATATTGGCAGCCGATCCGATCGTATCAGTGTCTGTGCAGCCTTAATAAAATTCCATCAACCTTGGCTTTGTCGTACGTTACATACACTATCATTTCGATTTCCATCACACTTGGTTAATTCCCATAATCTCTTTCGAATCTCTCGAACATTTTTTTGAGGACTGATATATATTTTTAATCCCTGAAAAGTTTTTTTTTATGAGAGCAAACTTGACCACAATAGACCTATCAAACCCAGGTCGTTGAATCCCTTCTGGTCGCATAATGTAATTTGCGTTTTAAGATTTCGACAAGCTTATTTTCAGAAGTTTCCCTATTTTTCCTATTATCTTCAGGGACTCCACAAAAGATTAGTTTGTTGTGGCGCAGTCTATACACTAATTAGTCTATTTTGTTGAATGCTCCGTTGGCCTCGTTTCAGAAATGTAGTTCCATTTTTTGTTAACTTTCTCCATAATAGATTCTAATTATTGTTACGGTGATCCTGTTTTGCTTAAAGGGTGTCTAGCATGCATTGAAAAATCGAATGGTGTATTCAAATTTGGCCAAAATTTAGCAGCGTTGTGGGTTCGGACAAGAGTACAAGACGACGATGCAGTCTTACTGGAGCAAATTGGGGAAAATATACCATCTTGGGCCAGTACAGAATACTGAAAATATGTTTAGTCCAGTAGTTATCTCTTTGAATACTACTGAGTATACATTACTTAGCAAGTTTCTGAGCAACTACATATCAGTTGATCCACGCTTTTACACATCAGCTTGGCTTAACAAGATTTTTTTCCCCTGCAACGTAAGCATTTGTAATATGGTGCAATGTTGTGTACGTTGTTATCTTAGCATTAGGCCTACCTGTTCTAAAAGTGCCTCCAGTTTGTCAAACAACATCTTCAAAAAGGATCCTTCATAGAAATGAATGTCGTGGTCCGCTTCTGCTTGTGATTCTGAACTAGAACAATCTGAAATGTTCTGTTCATCCCGTGGTACAGCCTCCCGCGGCCAATCGAATGCAGTACACGCTAGGGCACAATCACGAAACTGAAAGAAAGGCAAATTGTACATCAAAAACAAAAGACTTGGAAAAATACTTAAGTGTAGCTTCATACCTTTAGGTGAAAATATATGACCTAATACTTTTTGAAATACACACTAAAGCTTTTAAATAATCAGTTTTTTTTTTCAAGTCAGTCCGGTTTTTAACTTGTTAATTTTTGAAGACAATGCGCCGTTCATCTACCTGTGTTGGGTCGTCTTCAATCGTGCAACTTTTGCAGCCAGCCGTTACATTTAAACACTATAGTAGTGCACCCTATGTTACTAAAACCAACAATAAACAAAACACATCTATCAATGTGTAACAATAGCCAAAGTAAACAAGGAAAGCACAAACAATTATAATCATTGTTGAATTCTGAAAGACAGATTAGAAAGATTAACAGTTTGGCAGTATGGGTTACCCTGAATCATAGTTTGGTGGCAAACTGTCAGATTCTTTTCTGTCAGAATCGTGTGGTCAAGCCATGGAACTCACTTCCCAGGGATGTGGTTGGAGCTTCGTCTGTCGGCGCTTTCCGTTTTTTGTTGATTAGTCAGTCTCTTTCGTGTTTTCTTAAAATGCACTTATTAGGAATGGCGTCAGTGGCCGTATGCCCTGCCATAATCCTTGTCCTAATAGCTGAAGTTCATATTATTATTACGTAGGGCGAAAGACCTTGCAAACTACAGTTTCAAACTTTTCCACGTTTACCATTCTCACTGAAAAATTTTGTTACCAATCCCACTAAGAGGCCTAACAATACTAGGTGGATCTTCTGCGGTGTTTGATTTGTATTCTTCGAACAAACCACAACGATTTTCATGTATTCAGGACGCGAAATTAGCACCGGCCCACCGGACAATACCGGTTATTTTTTTGGTGGTCCGGTAGATTTGAAAATTTACCGGCCTCGTGGCCGGTAGGAAATTACGAAACAAAACGGTAATCTCTTTAAATTTAAAAAAAAATTAAGATTTTTAATCGTAATTTTAACGGTCTGTATCGTTATTTACAGTAATTATTAATCAAAAGCTGCATAAAAACAAGGGATAGTGAGTTAGTGACGATCAGCTGGGTTTGCGAGCATACACTTGGCTACTTCCGTAAACAAACAGTGACATCATCGTTTGTTGGCATATCTTTGCGTCATGGGTAGTAAGCACGCTGCGTCTGCTGTATTTCAAGCTAGCTACTGACGAAAAAGCCAACGAAGCTCGTCTTTTTTGTCCTTTTTTGTGATAGTGCTTTTGATTCTGGTACAGATTTGTCAGATGATTATTAGTTTAAGTTAGCCATTTTGTTAAATAAAACTTAGCATTTTGGGAACTGAATTTAGGGTATAAGGGTGACTGGTTGTCCCCAACCAGCCATATATACATTTTTTGTAAGTCATCAGGCGCGGATCCAGAGGGGAGAAGGAGGGGAACAAGGGGACAATCGCTCTCTTCGCCCCCCCCCCCCCCCTGGAAAAACCAAGTATTTGATTTGCCAAATCAGCTGCTATGCAATGACATCATTATTTAAAAATCGTAATTTCCCTGCCTGGTTAATGCTTAATAATTAAATTTTGTTTAGTAGAATGATTATTATATTACTGGTTCTCTTAATCCTTTCTCTGTTTTTTTTTGGCATGGCAATGTATAAATTACTACTGCACAAATTTGATGTGTGAGCAAATCCACGTGTGAGCTTTGCTGCGCACCATTGACGCGATGCGGTTTTCATAAGTCAAGCGCAGGAAAGCCAGGCGGAGACTGATATTTGACGAATAAATTTTATTTATTTATGTCGGCATTTTACGTTCAGACCACCTACTGGCTTACAGCACATCTAAAATAGAAGTTGGTCAGGGCTGCACCTTTTATTTTTGTAAAACAAAAATAATATGGTTTATATCCGAGTTAAAAAAAAAAGGAATGGAAGGGTGGCTTTGTAGAAGTCTGAAAATTCTTTAAATGGCTTAAAATTCGTTACCCTCAGGTATCCTCCCCCCCCCCCCCCCCCCAAACCCCACCACTCAAAACAATCCGAATGCATCCCGAAAACGACAGATGGGGCTTCAACACTTAGCTGGTTTGTAAGCCCCCACCCCACCGAAAGATTTGATCCTGAATCCACCACTGTAAGCCATTGTTCCAGAATTGTAGAGAAGAATTAAAATGAAAAGAAAAAAATTCAATTTAATTCTGGGCCGGTACATTTTCTGGAGGCATTTTGAAACAGGTGCCAGACCAGAATCTTGTACGAGATTTTCCTAATTCGTGCACTGGTATTATATTGATAGCAACAGTGGGTAGTAACGCTTACAGTCGCAATGATCGCAACGTAACGTGAACTGCAACGTAACGTCGCAAACTGCCAAAACAATGTGTGGTATTTTTACAACCCGCATATGGCAAATGTTACCTAACATAATGCATCTTCACCAAATTCGCCATCCCTCACTCTTAGTGCGGTTTGCCAGCCATTTTTAAGCAGCGTGCCTGCAACGTATGGCGGCTTATTAGGACACAACAACTTTTTTCTATGCACACAAAACTTTTATGAAACCGGAACAAGTCGGCCATGGCACGGGAATAGTTTACCATATATCATCCGAGGTTGTAGCTTGTCTTATCCGGTGTTCAAACGCTGAAGTTCAAGTTTCATGAAAGTTTTGTGAATGTACAAAAAAAGTTGTTTGTCCCAACGAGCCACCATAGTAAACAAACGTTTCTTCCCCATTTGCCTTCCAGAGTCGTGCCCTCGTGATGTAACGTTTGCCGACTGTTGCTTTCCACAGGAATATGCTCCACCCATTAACAAAGTGAGTATATTGCTCTAAGGTGGCAATCAGCTTACGAGTTTACTCTCGGGGTAAAAATGTCTCGGCAAGTTGTCCACAACTGGCCCGACTTGTTGATGCTGACTACTACTTCTTTAACATGGCCCACGGGAAGCCTCAGTAGACATGAAAATGCTTAATTTTTGCGCATGTGATGGGGAAAGTGGTGGTGGGGGGGGGGGGGGGTCCAGGATTGTTTAGACCAGGATTGAGATGGGAAAAAACACTAAAATTGCTTAAATTAAAATTAAATTGTTATACATCCCTAAATGTGACATCAGTGAAATTTAAGTGCACTGTAGATACCTGTCTATGTGCATCTCTCAGATAATTTTCATAGCCGTTATCGTCTTCGCTTTCGGACGACTTCAATTCATCTGGGAGTAACATCAAGAAACTAGAACAGGAAAATTATTTCAGAGTGAAAAAAAAAAAGAAGTTACAAGTGCCAAATTAACTATCAATTATGGCTACCAATCAACTATCAACACAAAAACTACTGCAACCGACACGATAGAAAACGAAAAACACACAATAGCACAATATCGAAAATCATATTACAAAACTGCTACGATTCGGTAAGCCTTCAGGCCATAAAAAAAAAGTTTGGTTTTTGTAAACACACACAAACTTTCGCAACAATTTTTTTTAACCAAATCTGCAGCACTTTTTTTGCTGCAAGTTAAAACAAAATTCAGCTAACTTTAGGCGAAGAAAAAAATATTCTTTGTTTCTCAGGAGCTTGCGGTCGAAGAAATGTGTGCGGATCAACCAGTTTTATTTTCCTGTCGTTATTGGAAAGTAATGAGTAAAGACATGTAATTTACATGATTTTGTGAAATTGCCTATTTTGCAACATTTTAACTACAAGAGTTATAAAAACTATTCTTGAAGTGGTACGTACACAATCACTAACTATAGGAAAAACACCCACTTAATTATTGCAAAATTCTGAAAATCCCGCAAAACATCAAAATCGAAATTACACAAAATCAACCGCAAATTGGCTTTGTTCAAACACGAAACCAACAAATTTACATTGATTTTAATGAAAAGCAAGCCAGTATGAGTGACAATAAGCCACTGGAATGAAAATCAGAGAGCAGTTATTCCCAGAATTCCACGAGTTCAAGGTTGTCTGACGTGTTTACTCGATCATCATCAAATACGTAAATGGTGCGTATTTGTTTTAGAAAGTTTGGCGTCAATCATTCTCAACATATGTAATAAAAAACAAAAATAAATTCAAAAAAAAACTCGGTGCAGAGTTCGACCTGACATCGCTCCATATGTGACCTTCGCCAGACAGAATTGTGAAACTGAGAGCCGCGCTGGCGAGTTTGCTTCAGCGAGAATGAGTTACAGCAAAGGAATTGGCTTCAGTTATCGGCCTCCTCAATTCATGCGCAGCGCTGGTGCCCGTGGGGGCGTGGAGAACACGACCATTGCATTGGATTCAAATAAACGCAAAGATCCGACGATAAATGGATTGGCAAAAGACGAAGCCACCAGATTACATCCCATGTGTGGTATGTTGCCAGACGATTTTAGCTACACATCATGCCTGCGAAAAACGATATTCAACAGCGCTTGTAGTCCTCAGTTACCTGTTGAAAAGACGCACGCTTCATGTTGCAAGGAGTCTTCCAACATTTCAAATGTAATTTAAGCTAATACTGAAGGTTTTACAGATAGTACGAAACAAAATTAAGTTCCCAAAAAAAACATCAGAGCAAGAAAGTTACTAAATGAGTCAGAAAACAAAGTTTTTCATAAGCGTTACGCTTTCAGACCTAAATCCAGAGAGGAAGGTGAAAGTTTGATTAGTAAGGCTACAGCGATGCCAACTTTATCAATCCGACACCGATCTAGTTTTAAACATTTTGCCGTTATCGAGGCGTATAGCCAAAATGTAATCCCTAATTTTTTTTTACATCAATGGTGTAGTTCTCTTTAAAATATAATAATTCTTAAAATAAAAAAAATTAAAAATGGTATCCAATAGTTAAAAGATCCTGAGCAAATCGCCACAAACTGCGTGTCGTAAGCTCGTGAGTTATCGACATTTCAGCAAAAGTTGACGATACCGACAGCACAAATATCGGTAACCGATCCAATCCGATCCATTATCAGCACCGGTGAAGCCTTATTGCTTAATTCTAATCGGTATTGGTTTCGGATTCTAGTGCTCAACCAATGTCAAGATTGGATCGGCAAAAAGTGGTTCGATGCATCCCAGTTTACTCCGTACAGTTGATTTACGATGCGAACGTGATGGTTGTCGATTAAAAAAAAAGGTGCTATCTCCCAGACTCCGAGAATCTTGCAACAGCACTTGTAACCTGCCCTTTATTTCCTCAAATTTCAGAACACTAACGATCTACAACCTTGTAAACTTTATAAAATTTGAGAAGTTCTTGGCGATCTTTTTTGTATTATTATATGATCTGTCTTTAGGGCTTCTTGACTTTCTCTCACCTACACGATTTTCTCAATTTTTTCTCTTTCCTCAGTAACCAGGTTACAAGGTTACGTAATATTCTCGAACCCCGCTATCTCCTATTAGTTTACTATATCATTCAGGGAGTTATAAACTGCTACTAAACCAAAATCAAACAAAACATAGGGCTGATTACCAGTTGATAATTTTGTGGATGTTGCTAGGAGCCAAAGTACGGCTGATAGGAGAAGACCCTGGCGATATATCGGCATCTGAAATGACACAATTTAACACCAAATAAATTTAAAAACTACAATACAACGTACTTAACTATCCAGGAGGATTCATTTCAACAGTGTAGCACTAGCCGAGATGTAGAAAATGACAACATTACGTCACGTTTAGCTCCACCAGTATCACAGATAAGTAGAGTATTAGGATCAGTGTGTGATGACAATCAGTTTTGATGCCAATTTAGAATTTGATCAAAACTATACGAATTACAGAAAAATCCACTTATTTTGGCACGTTGGAAAAAATAACCATCTGCGGCGGTTGTGCAAGTTTCATGCCCAACAACACGGCAACGATGCAAAGGACACAGCAGTATTGTAGGCATTTGAGAATGTAGCCCAACATGGTCCACACTAATAAATGCCTGCAATACAGCCATGCCGCTTGCCTCGTTGCCATTGTGTCTTGCTGGGTATGAATGTTGCACAATCGCCACAGATGGTTATTCTTTCCAAACTGCCTAAATAAGTGGAATTTTCTGTAATTAGTATAGTTTTGATCAAATTCTAAGTTGGTGACTTCATATTATTATGTTTAACACGCCATACACTTCCCTGTGTCTACAGTATGGTGTATCTTAGTTCTTGTGTCTGGGTTACAATTCTCAGTCTTGACCCTACTTACACTTTTTTGTACTACTACCATACCTTGTTGTACAAGACAAAAACCATCAACGTAAGATTAGATTGCGTAAAACAATTTAATCATACATAATTCATAGAAAAATGTTCATGATATGTTATTCAGTTTCATGCCCCCAAGGGCAACTGACATGCCTGCAAAAAGTTATACTACTTTCCCATTAATTAAGCATGTCCAGTCTTTAACACCTCTCCTACAATGAACATCTGAAAATCACTGACCTTACCACCCTTGAATATTATGTGGTCATCTCGTCTACATCTACAACTACCTTCACTCACCATCAAAGACCAACACTACCATTACCAAGAATTTATACGGTTGGGGACGAGAATTTGTAACTCTACGTTTATTCCTATTTGTTTCGTCCGAGTTTTTAGAGGGCGCTACGCAAGCCATCTGGTAATAGTTGCTCATTTTTCAGCCCAAATCTAAAGTAAACTAAGTTACAACTAAGTTAAATTAAATAATAATTAAACACAAGCTAGTTTTGTTTAGTCTAGTTTAATTTTGGCTGAAAACTGAGTAGAAATTCCCATGTAAAACTCATGGTGCCCTCTATAAACTTAGACGGAACTAACAGGAATGAATCTAAGACGTTTCAGAAATGGGTCTCGGTCACAAATTTTCTTCCCCAACCTATAAATTCTTGCCATTACTCATTAATGCCAATCCCAAACCAGGATTAATGACTTAAACCTTTCAAAAGCCACTGCTCCTCAAGTGCCGTGAAATGTCCCTCACCTCCTGCATCTGAAGCACTTGGACCAGCTGCCACATGTCGTCGTAACCGTACCCGACCATCAAAAACCACAATTCTTACTTACTGGGGATTATATCCTTCCATTGCAATAAGAACTGGCGACACACTTTCTCCCAGTGCTATAATCCCTTGGCTTCCTGCGTTTCTACTTTAAATGGGCTCGCAGTAAAGTCAGGTTACCATAACACCAAGAAATTTAAAGCTACAACAATTACTGTTAATTCTGTGAATTTTTGGAAATCGTGGAATATTAGCTGACCTCCTACTTGGAGGAATCTTTTCCTACGGCATAAAAAATATTGAAGCAGAGACTCAAAAACTAATAGGTCTAACCGAGAATTTTAACCATTACATTACATAATCATCACGGTATTCAAAGTTTCAAAAAGAACAAGAATGACCACTTTTTCACCCGTATGTATTGCAACAGAGAAGCTACTAATGAATGAAACCTGCTACTTCAAAGTCAATTTGTGTAGTTATTTTTTTTAATTCATGAAACCCATTTAATCTTCCCCCACCCCCAACAAAGTTTTCTTGTCCCTTCTTGCTATACAATGTGGAAATACCGTTTACACACGACATTCTTACCATAGCAACCCCGTCGCATACGGTCATCTTCCTCGTCGCTCCAGCTTTCGTGATAGTCGGCTAAGCTGTGATCGAAGTAGTCCCTTGTAAGAAGATTTGTTAACACCAAACTGTGAAGGGCGTGTTCGCTCGTCTTTTCAATCAGAACTTCAAGTAATTTCAATGTGATCATGTTCAGCTGGGGAAAAAAAGAAAAATATTAATTGATTAACTAGCCACATCTCTCGCTTCGCTTGCTCCGTTGGCATCGTCTCGCTTCGCTCAAGGGGATTCCTTATTGCAGCACCTCTTTAAATAAGGTTTAGATGTCTAAGTAGTTTGTCATTATTCATCTTTGTCATACCATACTTGTAACGCTTGTATTTTGCATGTGTCTGTTTGATCGACAACAATTTTTGAGCAAAGCTGCTTGTGTTTGCTGATTGTTACTGAGAACAACCAGTTATTAACTGGCTTGTTCCTTGTTGATCTGTTGCCGCCTACCCATTGTTGATGGACGTTCTCGAAAAGTTAGAGTCTTCCACGAAAAAATTTGGATAACAATCGTTGTACGTTTGTACGTCTTCTCCACCAGAAGTAATCTCCGACTAAGGTGAGAGATGAAAGATTAAGAGGCATAGCGAAACACACATTGAAAAGGTTCAGTTTACGTAGAAATCGTTCACCTTGCTCATTCAATCAACACATCTCCGTGCTTCAGAAACACGAAATTTTGACACCCATTTAAAACCAGGCCCATGGGTCTGTTTTTTCCACGCTGCAAATCAGTTGATACACAACCAATTTTAAGATGGATATGTTGCAAAATATGTCGTTTTTTTAGGTTATTTTTTGCATGCATCATTGTCCAGATTATTTCGCTTCGCTCGAGGTGGTTTGCATGAACAAACTAAGACGTCATGAGCAAACATCATGAGGGTAAAAAAAATTTGACGCTACTTTTTCAAGTTCTTTCGCATATTTGAGGGTCATAATATCAAGTAACATCGATGAAAATAGGCCTATCTGAAGACAATTTAATTATCTTTCATTTAATCCTGCACCCATCTTTGTAGGTGCTTTGGTACAAGAGGAGTAGAGGTACAATCATGCACGCATGCACACACATCATAAGATTTTAATGATGTAGATTGCTACCAAAGGTTGGGTAGGGGTCTAGGGTTAATATTTGGATTTTATTTTGAGAATGCGCTAGGCGTCATTAACTCTTACCCTGCCCTGTGGCACCGCATACTGTAAATCCCTGAGTTAGTGCACACTGGGAGTTCACACTATTTTGCAGCTTTTAGGGGGGATGGCGCAAACACGGTTCCAATAAAAAATGATAAAAATCAAGCTGAACAGTTAGTGGGCTAAGACGAGTGCGTTAGGCCTAAAAAAAACTTAATTGGAGTATAAGGCTCAGTGCAAGTTGAATTTGCCAAAAGTAACATGAAATCTAAACTATATTTTTTCCGTAATTTTTTTTTTTTGCGTAATTAGGTAGCCTGATGTCAGTTGAAAGTTTTCACTAATTCATCTCGATTGTCCACTCCGACAGTTTTCGATTGCTTCTTATTGTCCTTGGGCACGATAAATTAAATAAATCTGATCCAAATTCACCATCATACACTGAAAATCAAGTGCTTGAACGAAGCCACCAGTTTATGCTGCGGCAAAAGAAACAGTTAAGAGTAAGCGCAAAGTATCGAACGTTGGGGACACAGGAAGTGACGTTAAGTTTTGCATTGATTAAGGATTAATTAGATGCTAAGTAGAGAGTTCAAATGTACTGCCGTCAAAGGCGTCATCTACAGTGAGGAGGATTTCTACGAAGGAGAATTGAAAACTTTTTATGTACATTATACCTCAAGTCTTAAATCAATCTGGAAAACCCAAAGATCAATCAGACCTCATTTTAGACAAAAGAAAATATTCAAAATCGATATCAGACTCCCAAGTACTCGGGAACGGCTGGGCAAAAGTAATAGCCACGATCGTATTATGTAAATCAGGGTTCGTACTAGCCTGTAAACATAAAATTCCATGTTTCTTCCAAGACTTTACCAGAGAACAAAAGAAATACACTTTACCACCAAACGAAACTGTGATTTTCAGTGAAGTTAGGGTCGTTCACCTTCTTCAGCAATAAAAAAACAAAAATGCAGGTAACTTCTACATGCTGGAAAACATAGAAGTTCGGATTTCAAAATGGCAGCGTCAGTGTCCCCCACTGCCCTATATACAACAGACTAGACATCCCAACTCAAGACGCCAGGCCCCACTGCTTGTCCAAGACTGCTTGTGTGTGTTCCAGCACACACAAGCAGTTGCCTGTATTTACGTTTTTGTTGCTGAAGAAGGTGAACGACCCTAACTTAACAGAAAATTTCATGGGAACTGTTTCACAGTTTCGTTTGTTTTAAAGTGTATTACTTCTGTTCTTCGTGATGTCTAACCTAAACCACTGTAAACGGCGTTTGCCATCTTCCAATTTTTCCAGGACTTTTCATTGCCAAATCAAGGACAATAAAACAATTATTAACAGACAAATAAAACAAAATATGTTTTGACCGAAATGCATTAACAAATTCAACCTAGGTTAAACCAAGAGTGAGAAACACTGGTGCTATAATTGTTACAATTCTGTTTTGGTGCAGCGATTTTATGTATAGTTTCGACAAATGAAGCGTCACGCTTATTTTTGTTATTTAGTTTTTTGTTTCAAGATTTTTGTTTCTCAACACTGCATGACTGCAATGATTTCCAACATGAAAAACAAAACCGTAATTTTTTTATTACGCTTATTTCCATCAGCATTCCAGACCTGAGGCATTTTCACATTTTTCAAGCACTTTTCCAGACAAGGAATTTTATTTTCATTTTCCAGGACATATCCAGGTTTTCAAGGACCCTTCCGAACCGTAGTAAATGTAAAACCTCCTTCTTTGCATATAAAGTTCTATTTACCTCACTTGTCACATCTTCACTTCGGTTTAGCAGAACTTGTTTCAGACGATGGGGGACAAGACCTGGAATTTCGGGATCTCGGCTCTCACCAACCACAAATATAGAAAATTCTGCAACACAATTGAAATCGTTACAATCTAAAAATGTCGTAGCACTTACTTTGATATCCCTAAAAATCAAGTGAACAATAATAAACTTTAGTGACATTGACAAGATTTGGGTTACATTAATTTGTACATTCTTAACACAAGAATCAACGAGAATAGAACACCGGACTCTGAAGCTAGGGATGGGTCGGTTTCATTTTTGTTGTCTTCGGTTTCGGTTTTCATGCCCACAAAACAGCGGTTTCGGTATCGGCGTTTGCCATCCTCCACCCCAAATAGATATTTCTATTTTTATTTCTTGTAACAGTAGTATTACCAGCTTCTAACCCGCTCCTGCTTTTACTTTCAGCAGCGTCATAGACCATGGGTCTAGCTGCGACACCATTTTCCTCTACTATTTTCTTTTTAAATGACTAGGAGCTTTGCAGAGAATTATACGTACAAAATGTTAATTATTTAAAAATTGAAAACAACAAATCAATCTCTGATTTTTCGAACACCGTAAGAAAAACCGACACAAAATCTGAATCGGTTTCGGTTTTTAGTAAAAAAAAAAAAAAAAAAAGCATGTTAAAAAAAAGTGCTTGGTTTCGGTTTTAGTAAAAACCGAACATTCGGTTTCGATTTCGATTACCAACCCATCCCTATCTGAAGCCCTTGACTTTTATATGCTCCTGTCGGATCCAGAGCTCCACCGGACAACCAATCAGCTCTTGAGTTCGTTAACCAATCCAGTTCTTGGTTACAAAGTTTTCACCACTCGTGGCCAACAATACTTGGCCACGTTCTCCTGCCAAGTATTAGCTCATGGTTTTGGCACAAAACCTAAAAGTCCTTGCTGTTACACAACGATTTTGGCGCCAACAAAAGTCAACAACAACACAACAGCACACAAGTAGGTACGAGGGTGAGCCAATGTCTGTTACAATAGCTTGGTCAACGAACAACAGTGTTGGCTACTGTGCAACAAAATTTTCATTAAAAAGTCCGTAACGTTGACGCTCATTACTGTGGAACACTGTATTACATTTACCTCCAATAGAATGAAAATTCTCCAATAGTACGCTGACTCCCACACTACAGATAGTTCCTATCTAGCAAATTTTCAACTGCAGTCTACGCGAAGCGGCGATTTCAAACTCGGATGGTGATCGTGTTCCCAACGAAGAATGTAAACAGAAGAAAGACTTACCTTTGACGAGCCTGAAGAAGACTGCAAGCAGCAGTCGAAAATTGGTTAGATAAGGAACTACCTGTAGTGTGGAAGTTGGCTTACTATGGAGAATTTTCACTTTATTGGAGGTAAATCTAAAATCTTCATTGAGCCAGTTATGGTGTTTTAGAAAGATTACCAAAAAAAAAATGTAATTACCCGGGAAATAAGTAGGGTAAATAAGTCACAAATAGACCACCACAAAAGTTGCACACTAAAATGAACGTAGTAGCCTAGTATGCTGCCTCTATGTACTTGCATTGACATTCAAGTGACACAACTCAATATTTGGAACTGGAAAACCAGTTCAACACCTGATCACTGGCAAAACTGGCAAGAGGCAATACAGTAGCTGGAACACCATCAGACATAGGATAGAACACACTAAATTTTGCATAACAATAGGTCTAAATTATATTAAGGCTGTTTTGGTACCGAACAATTAGAATCAGTATCCGGGGAAAAAAATGCTCGTCTAGAAAAGTCTCCAAAACCCACACTTTCAACCCAGAATTTCAACTTTTACAGGGGATAACATTAACGATAATTTTACTCCCCGTCAAATGTCTCCATAAAAAAAAAAACCAATTAGCGCTTCAAAATTAAAAAAATTAACAACGTTTAGAAAATAATCAATTTTCGTCATCAGGTTTATGAATTAAAATTTTAAAATATGGCAAGGCCATAAGTCATCTCATGTTTAAAGGCATACCACAATAATTTAAAAACATAAAACTCAGAAAACCACCATTACTCCTCTCAAAAGAGGCAGAAAATGATGGCCGAAATTTACAACCCGACCGGCTCCTTGGAAAGCCAAGTTGCAAGTCAAGGTGCACGCAAATCGGGTCACGTGGTTTCATAGATATGATCCATTCGTAACGGCTATGGAGGTTGCATAGTGCGCCTTGAAAATGTACGAATATTAAGATTTTTTTTAAAGGGAAATATTCTTTAATTCCCGCCACCTTCACTGTTCAAAAAGAAGCAGGTTTATACAAATTCTCGTGCTAAACGTATTTTTCTTAAGGCATAAGCACTCAACATGCGTGCAATTCTTTCCCAGCACTATGTAGACCTGCAAAACGAACAAAAGTCACTAGAAAACGGTCACTTTCACAATAAAAGACACTCACACTGTCTAGCGAATTTTCAATAGTTAGCAACTATCTTCCTCAGGCCTTAAAGTTAGTTTGGACTCTGTTTACATCTCCATCTCCGTTGACATCTCCGTTATCGTCTGCTTGTTCGTTGCTATGCTCCGAACTTTGTGTGGAGATGTAAACAGAGTCCAAACTAACTTTACGGCCTGACGAATATAATAGCTAACTATCAAAAATTCGCTAGGCAGTGTGAGTTGTCTTTTGTTGTGAAAGTGAGAGTTTTTCTAGTGACTTTTGTTCGTTTTGTAATGGAGTTTCACGGTACGAAAAATGCCGATGTTTTTCGGAGTAGACCAGCAAATGCTCAAAAATGCTCACCATAATAAGTTGCTGCGGTTCTTTCATTCACAACCACCTTCGCCTATTCGGTGCTTTCTTGCAGCATTATGGGACTATTCCCCCCCATAATCACCAGCCATTTTCATAAAGTACTTTAAACTAAACTGCAAACTTTGCATACCACACATCTCTCGATCTTTGCAACGTTTCTATCGTAGCAGCGTGTGAAAATTTTTTCTGGTTCCCTCCCCTCCCCAGCTTGATTCGGCAGCCCCACCTAAATCTGTACATCAGTCATTCCCCACGAACATTTGGCTGCACAATCTTACCAATGAAGCATTTTTACACCAACACTTAACCTGCTTAAAATGGATTTGAAATTTGTCCCCACACAAAAACTTTGTAATCTTGTCCCTGTTTTCTGTGCTGAACTAGAAGCGGGTCTTTCTTTTGACCCTACTCGTTCCGAAGTCCGCGGAGCTGCACCCTCTGCGCCGTGTAATTCTTAACAGCATTTACTCCCAAACCTTTCTCTTAAAGAAAATACAGCCATCCGCAGCCTCAAATCTGACCCATCCATCACCATACACTCAATGCATTGTTGTCGTGGGTGGAGAATTTAAGGACACATTGAAACCAGATGCCAAAATATTTAAAGGATTTAGTAACAATACTCAATCTCATGTTTAGGAAAACATCGTTCGTTACCTTACTGTGAAAGTTCTCGTCACTATTAGAGTCATAATTACTAGAATTATGTAGAAAATGTCCGCTCATTTTCACAACGAGGACACTTTTTAATGTC
>JAHWFP010141188.1:71319-95973 GCA_023313725.1 Lithobius niger | reverse complement strand
ATCCAGCTTCCACTTCCTGCCTAGCTGTTGCTTCAGGTCGTTGCCACAGCTAGGCAGGAAGTGGAAGCTGGATGAGCTAGAGAGTATGCTGCCCACCAAATACGGGAGGCCGCGAGGAGCGTCGGTTACAAATTTGAAGCAGACGACAACGATGTAGGAACACACAGAGGCCAAAAACTTTCGTCGGAGTGCCTGAGGATGGTGGCAGCCAGCCACCGAAAATTAGCTGGACATTAAAAAGTGTCCTCGTTGTGAAAATGAGCGGACATTTTCTACATAATTCTAGTAATTATGACTCTAATAATCTCATGTTGCCCAAGCTTTAATAATCTTGAGACTCCGCTTGCTTTACTGTTTGCTTACCAAACTTTGGAGTAGCAATGAGGAAAGTATGAAAATTAGTACTAGTATCGACAAGATATCGGCTGGATACCGAAACTATGGACTGGCATCAAATAAACTACGATTGTTAGCAGTAAAAAAGGTGACAGAGCAGCCTTAGTGCAAACTTACAGAACGGTACAACAAATCTTACAGTAACGAACAGAACACACTTACCTTTAAGGAGGGATTGTGATGTAACCAATCGCAAACAGCGCGTTAGAAGAGCAGTAGGTACTACAGAATCCGGATCAGGACTGCCAACAAAAATTGAGTATTGTGGGAAACGTGGTAATTATTACAAAAAGCATTGGGTATTCTCAATGACATTTCTGAGGAAGAAATTATTTCTAGAATTGTACTTGAACTTGTGGATTCAGACTAATCTAGATTTCTTACTGTCTTCTACAGAAACGCTACTTTTATTCTCAACTTCTTGTGCCAACTTGAACCGAAGCTACACCAACAGGAGGCTTAATAGCTTTTGGCGTTGGGAAGGAGTTTACCAGTTCTTGTAGTGGTACGGGTCTAAGACACCAGGCAAGTAAGTGTGTAGGCGTCATTTGAAACGTAGATTGGCCAGATAAAAGATTAGTTGGAGGGACATGCCCTCTTGACTATTTTCGAGTATTCCACGCATAAATAGCTTCTGCAACATATACATATAGGTTTGAGTGAATGTAGCACAGCCTACTCCCACAGAGGAAAAAAAACACATAAAAATCAATTTGTTTACATTTACTCACGTTGACGTAATTTACAATACTGGTCGTACAGGAAAGCCGACAAATCTCGCTCTAAAAAAAAACTGTTGCGTTAGGCCACTTAAAAAAAGAAAGTTGTTTCTCGAGCCTTTTACGAAAAAAATCGGTGCGGGCGGGCGAATTTTTTTTTTTATTATTTATTTACTTTTTTACCATAATATAGGGGTTGTAATTTAAAACAAAGCTATTTTTGTTCAATTTTTTAATGAAAAACTTCAACCAAATATGACGGTTTACACGGGAGCCCTATCACAGTATCTGGTGAGCAAAAAGAACACTCGCACAAAAAAAAAGTCCGGTGAATTCAAAATTCGTTAGAACAGATCGTGAGTTGACATTTCCGGTTTCCGTGAGGTCGGTGCGGGGGGTTTGGAGTCCGTGCGGCGGGGCTTGAGAAACAACTTCTTTTTTTTAAATGGCCTTATGTGTTATGGTTTTATGGTTTGGGAAAAATTTTATGGAGGTCCGGCATTTTTAAAAATATGTCAGCCCAGTGTCTGGTACGAGATTTTCTTAACCTTGTGTACCACAAATTAATGCTTCCAACTTTCAGCAATAATGCACTATTCTCTGCGCCTCTTTACCAGCCAAGCACAATTAATGCATTGAAGTACAGCTAAACTAATTCTGTTTTTAAAAATATTACAGTGTTCTCAAAACTCTGCACACTGCACCACCAAATCAATGCATTTTCGTGAGCAACGAGGAGTGTAGATTAAAAAAAAAATACTCCTATTTAATGTCTGCAGTAATGCGATTAATTTATAACATACCTTACCCATACTGTCTCCATGTGTGCAGCAGGTTAACTGGGTGGGTCAATTCTTCTAATAAGTGGGGAGGAAAGGAATAGAAACTGGCAAGATTCCATATTTATGCGCTTAACTACACAATAGGTGACTGACTTAGTGACAACTTTAAATGACTGTCGGACAGTTGATCAGCTGCTGTGTGGATTCTCACGGCTGGATTATTTTGCAATCCGCAATCCAAACTGTCAAATCCAAACCGAATCACCAAATGTTTACTTAAAAGGACATACTCTTCTCACTAATTTCAAGCATCCTGCGTGAAATAGCTTTTGCAACATTTCTGTTGGTTGGAGTGGAAGTAGCAATCCCGTTTCTGACGAGGGGCAAAATAGGAAAATGAATGCCTTTGCAACATTTGCACACGTCTGAACTAATGTTGCCAAACTGAACCATACAGAAAAGTCAACCGGGAGGTATATACCTTTAAGAACATCATTACCAGTACTATGAAACATTTAAATAATTTTAAAACTACAATCTTCTTCCATCATCGCACAATTTCAAACATAAGACACTCACAGAGTCTTGAAGGGACGAAGAGAGTCGAGTATCAGCCATACAAGAAACCGATGGCTACTTAGAGGGGAATACCATACAACTCAGGCCACCCAATTGAACAACTGAATGCAACTGCACAGAACGAATTTATGAGGCTAATCCGTAACTCGACGAATTTGGAAGTAGCAGATCCACACCTACATGAGGCAAAAGGCAGGTTTCTTCAACTGGACTACCCAGCCGGACTGCTGAATAGAATGAAGAAAAAGGCTGTTTGCATTGTTGCGATAGAGAGGAAGAATGCTGATAGAGTACGCGTGAGGGAGAGTGTTTCAAAGGTAGATGACAGCATGAATGGTCCACTACCGAGGCTACATGTTCTGCCAAATTCAAATTCTGGCAAACAGCAAGAATGTGACCAGGATTCTAATTTTTCCTTTGAAGTGCCTGATGATGACCTAGCATTGCTGTCGAAAATTAGCAAGACTATGTGATGTCTTATGTATGAAATTGTGCGATGATGTAAGTAGATTGTAGTTTTAAAATACCTTAAGACTTACCAGTTACATGGGTAACAGTTGCCACCACTAGTCAGAAGCCAAGGCCACGTTAAGTGGAGAGCACTTTTATCCCGAGGTAAAATAATAATGGTAAACGAGTAAGCAGTTTTACTACAAATTTACATTTAATGCGATTTACATTATGTACTAAGGCTGCACCGATCCCTACTTTACCAATCCAGTTTTAAAAATGTTGCCAATACCCAAAATTTAATCTCCAATTTTTTAACAATGGAGTAGTTTTCTTCAAAAGACCAATAATTATTCAAATTTAAAAAAATTAAATAGTAACCAACAGTTAAAAGGTAGCTAGGAAGATACAAAGCTATTTCCTCAGCAAAATGTCACAAACCACATGTTGTAATCTCGATTGGTTCCCGAGTTATCGATACTTCCGCGAAAGTTGCCGTTACCGATCCGATAGCAATACCATAAATAACGGTAGCCGATCCGATCCAGTTATCAGTGCAGCCTTTATTACATACTGACCTGCATGTTTTGTACCGTGGGGTAAAAAAAAAAATTCGGCTCAATAACGGCAGACTGAAACACTACACAAATAGGCTTGACTCATTTTTTAAAATGTTGCCTAGTGTTATGAACTGGGATCAAACATTGGCGTAGGAGTGTTCTTAACCGGGAAAATATAGCGCTACAATTTTTTGTCTCTCCAAGCTAAATTGTACAGAAATCTCTTTTTATAACGAACAACCAAGTGCGTCAAAAAATGGTTCTTTACATAACGAGTTGTTGGAACGGATCCTAAAGATCCGGCTTCAGATCCGATTCGGTAGATCCCTAGCTGTAACGGAAGGTTCCGTTACAGCTAGGGATCTACCGAATCGGATCTGAAGCCGGATCTATAGGATTCGGATTCTGCAAAATTTTTAATGTCTAGAGGATTTTTCACTATCTTTGCTCATTTTTGGCTGATTATGACAGTCCAATACACGATTCGAAGTGTATTTTCATCAGCTTCCCAATGGAGCTAATTTTGAATGGCTAGCATAAACTGTTCAGAAGTTAAGAGAGAAAAACTAAGGGTCGGCCGATACCAACTTTGACCGATCCGATCCGGTCCGATGCTACATCCCCGATACCGAAGCCGATACTTCAGTGCATTACTTCGAGTCAAGTTAATGTTTCTTCCATATTGAGAAACAAAATTGGATGAAAAATTCCGAATCTCAAAGCTCTATGAGCACGCATCTTGAAGTAAAGTGTGTTTTTTTGAAACCTGTTTTTGGTTTTTATAAATAATTTGAGAACGACTGAATCTATCGCTCTAAAATTAGCACCATTGGAAAGTTTTCGAAAAAACTGTTAAAATGGTGTATTGGAACATTATAAACGGACAATTTTTGGCGAAGATATCGCAAAAACCAATATTTGACCAAAACAGTTAGCCGATACCGAACCAATATCGCTAGTATCGGTGCCAATACCGATGCCAATATCGGTACCGGCCGAGCCTTAGGAAAAACCATGAACAAGTTGGAAAAATGTCTTCAAAGTTTACTCAATTTACTACTCTACTCAGCTAGAGAGAAAATTTAGTCTGCATAAAATGCAAAGGGCTGAAGAAACAATCAAACACGAATTTTATTTTTGATTCAGTTGGGATCCAGATCCGATTTGTCAAATCCTGTAAATTATCATAAGACTAGAGCTTTACAATACTGAAAAAGAGTTCTTCATACAGTGTTGTTCCGTATACAGTTGTTCTTTACATTGTCACCATACAAACAGACGGTAGCCAACTAATCGTTCTATAAGGGATAAATTTCTTATTTGGACGTTCGTTATATCGAGAGTCACCTGCAGTTTTAATGTTAAAATATAATTCTTACAAATCCAGCAATGAGGGCAGAAGGATCTCTTCAAGCAATCGTATCCGGATATGTTGCGCCAGAGCAGCTCCTACACTCGAGTTGGCAGCATTAATTAGCTGGTCACAGTAGTCGAGCCACGATAAAAAGGTAACCAGTTGCCGCTTTCCAGCAAACATGAGAACATCTTCACTAAAATTGAACGTATCCAAACTAAAAATGAAACACACAAATAATGCAATGTTAAACTGTGTTAGTGAAAGGATAGCGGATGTTATAGAGTAGCTCCAACACACACCGCAGCAGGCAAATAATATCCATTAATTAGTAATTAAGAGCTAATTTTATTTTTAAGATGTTGCATTAAGAAAGTGCATATTCTTCCGCTAAAGATTTTCTGGGAATGGTTTCTGCAAAGAATTTAGAATTTCATTATCTAATAACCCGATTATAACAGAATGGGTACACATACTGGGAATTTTGGGACACAACGTAGGAAATACCAGAACCAAAAATCATGCCTTTTAGTCTGATTAGTTGAACATGTATTATCAGTGAATATGCAATCAAGTAAAATTTGAGCGAATCTATTATGCTAGACCCAAGCTGAAGCCGAATACTTCCAGTTTCCAACAAGACTGATTCCAGATACAGTCGAAGATACATGTAATGAAACACAAGATTTAACGAAAAATTTCGATGTTTGGTTGGATGTAACCATTACTATTTAAAAATAAGTTATCACCAATTAGGCAATTATACATTGTAACCAAGTAATTTTCTTGTCCCTACAGAGTCAAACCATAGTTTATGACGAAATTTGAGCATTTTCAGCTGAACTATCAACGAAAACTATGCGAATGAATTAGCAATAAGTTTCCGTGCCGCATGCTACAGCTTCCCAATTACTCGTATCTAGTACTGTGTTTCAGCAATGACTCATGTCTGGCAGGCAGTGTCGCTGTCGAGTTGCCTTAGGCCTATATTGCTACTAGTCTTGCTGCAATGTCAGGCAAACTAAAGTGTTTTGTTCAAATAAAAGCAAAGAATAGAGAACTGCGAAGGATTTTGAAGTACTACACAGGTGTTTGATTACGATTTAAAGGACAAACAACAAGACTTTAAAACATAACAGGCTGGATAAGACTTTATCTGTAGGCCTGTATTGTTCTCTGTCTCCTTGGGCATGATTAAATCCGTAGCCTCGTTTCTAAGGCATTGCGGGTATCCGCCTTGGCGGTACAACACTATATAAGTTCAATTTATTTAATTTCCAAATGAATTTCATCACAACAATCCTTGTTCCTGTATCTTTCCATGGATATCAAATGTTAGAGGACAGTTGCAACCTAGGCTAAGAAAAAAGCTGGAGTAGCAGATGGAGCAAAAGTAAAAAAAAATTCACACAAAGTAAGTTGCGACCAATAGCATTCAGCAATATGGCAAAAAAGTAGGCTATTATGGGTTAACATACTATGAATATAAGGAAATCAGTCAGTTGGCCACATACAAAACCCATGCAAATTGCCCAGTATGAAGATGGCGACAGCTTTGTTTGAATGGCTTTAAGATACCAGAGAAAGAACTGTTTTCCGTGAGATCACAGTTTTACTAAATTACATTACGCCTAAAATGATTTTTTTTGTAGTTTTTCGTATTTCGTTTTCGTATTTCGTATTTTGCTTCAAAATGTGACGTTTGACTTTCTACAAATCATAGTGGACGTTTGCTGATGAAGGAGAATGTACTTTCTCCAAAAATTCACATAGGACTGTAATTACGTGTTCTATTAAAGGAGGTAAAGTGTTAAAAATTATTTTGTTACTCGTTTTCATGTGTCCATCATGATTTCGATCTACCAGTTATCGCCTATTACTGGTGTTTATTAAATCGGTATTCAGCTGTTTAATTTTAAGATTTATTGGTATCCAGCCAAACAATTGTTTAATATAAATTTATGCAACTTTGCAATGTCGAGCATTTGACATTTTTAGTTTGCGACGAACTGTCTTCTAACATCCTTAAAAGAAGGACAAATTACAGCAATGGACTTTTTTCGAGGATAAATTCTAAATTTTAAAAATGTTCTACAATTTACGACGAGAGAGAGGCATTTTTCAAAAGGCAAAAATTAAATACTACGCTTTAATTTCTAGCTTCAGTGAAGTGATTCATTATGAGTCGGGTCCATGCACGCGTTGGTCTGTCACATTATAATTTATTAACACAAAAGATTCAGTTGAATGTTAAAATTTTTAATTAAGTTTAAAAGAAATTAGTCTTTTTTATTTTTACGGAAAAGTACCCATCATGCATTGCACTGTTCAATCTTAAGATGGCTGTTCTTAAGTTGCACTAAAACGCTACTCAACAACATAGACCAGCAACGTTATAACAATAAAGTCCTGGCTTCCATAAACAATCAATTATAATGTAGGGTATTCTATTCCAGTATTCACCGTTCTACTTGGGATTTTATGATTTATTTGGTGCAGATTACTCTAACAATTAAACAAAGAGTAAGTAGGTTGGTGGCACATTAAAAACGTATGTTCTTAGGTACTAAACGTTAGTCCTATCGGTCACAGATTTACAATGATGTAAACTCTTTAAATTAATTTTCTGTTCTAAAACCTCTTCGATGCTCTCTTAATACTGCAGTATTTTTAAGCAAACGATACTTTTTCGATAACTTCGATACTACCAAAAAATCAAAACCAGGTTTTGAATTTTAATACCACTACCGATATCAATAAAGTATCGGTATCAGCATCGAAATTCGATAGCATCGCACGCCCCTGGCATACAGATCTGCGGCAGTTAATGTAAGTTCAATTCAAAATCGAAAGTAAAGTCGAAATGCAGCGCTGTAAATAGTTGTGATCAGCACACACTGAGATAGAGCACTTTTAAAATTTATTTTTTAAATTAATTTATTTCGCTTTTTGTAATGCCCGGAAGGGGCGATTTAATGCTGATCAATTAAAATTAAAGTTGAGTTAGCAATGGCGGCGCCAGAGACATTTCGGAACTAACCCAATCCGAATATAAACCGGATTTGAAGCCAAATCTTTGGGATTCGGATTTGATTTGGATTCGGCAATTTATTTTATGTTTAACCGGTTTTTCAATAACTTCACTAATTTTTGGTTGATTTGGACTTTCCAATGTACCATCAGGCCTTTAGACGGGAGCCATTTGTTTAGTTGTTAATCAATTTCCAATGTAGCTAGTTTCAGTTGGATAGCACAAACTGCTTAAAAGTTATAACAGAAAAATAAACAAACCAGTTGTAAAAGATGTTTACTCGGTCTTTAAATATTAGCCAGTCTTTCAGGTACAAATACAATTCAGTTTGTATAAAATACAAAGGGCTAAAACAAAAGGGTTTTTTGGATTTGGTTAGGATCCGGATCAAATCTTGGAAAATATTCGGATCCGATCCGGATTTGGTAGAAGTAGATTCAGTAGATCCCTAGAGGCAATAGTTAAGATAAAGAAAGACGAAACTCCATAGTGTAATTACTTGCAACGAAAATGTAGAAGAAGAAATTAAAAAAAATTGTAATAAAACAGGTGCTTTGACTTGAGAAGCTCTGTTTTGCCGCGCTTTTACGCGCAGATCTACTCATTTTCATCCAAGAATAAATTTCGCAAAAAATAATCACGAAAAACTTCTGGCTTTAGATGGGAACCAATTGTTCAGTTGTTAACCACCACAGGCTCCCCAAAAATTTTTCGCAAGTATCTGGAGAGTTAACTAAAAAATACTAAACAGTTACTTAACAGTATGTAGCTTACCCCCATTTAGCTTCCACCAATTCTATGTCGTTGGGATCCATCGTCTTGGGGAGAGCGGCATACAAAGACACAAGCCGTTCTGTAAGTATTGCACAAAATTGTGTTCTTTCTAGTAGACATTCAACAGCTGCTATTTCTGGTAGACTGGCACACAGCATCAGTCCTTCACACGCCTTATTTGACACCCGATTATCCTGGAAAGAATAAACAATCAGAACAATGAGGCAAAGTGTTAAAAAGTGATGGTCCTATTTGCCAGCATTGCTAAACTGAAAATGAGTACCCTTTCCTGTGCACCGTCGATTGTAGTCACTAAGAAGAAACTAAGTTACCGAGAAACATGCAATAAAAATAAAGTAAGTCCAACGGCAGCTCCCTAGAACCCGATTCCAGCGTGTGAAGTACAGCCTACTGGATAGCATCAATGAAAGAGGAGTATGCGACCAGTACTTTAAAAAATTTAATAAAAAATACTGGTGAATAGTACTTTAAAAAAGTACTGGTACAAAAAGCTCGCATCCAAGATGGATAAACTGTAGCATTAAAATGTTGAATGATGGTATCAGGGCATCACACACACACCGATACGTTTACCTCGTTTAAGTCAATCCTTAAAATCCGTGCACTGGACAATCTTGCCCCAAATATGGCCAACTTTAAAGAAACTTCAATAACATGTCTCATAAGTTTCAACTTTGATCCAAAACTTAATACTTTTTCAAAGAGGTGATGCCATAAGCTGACGAGTTCAAAGAATCAAAAAACAAAACACTCCTGGTTGTTAACTGGTGACAATGTTTTATAACATTTTTTTTTCAGAAGCTACTTTTTTTTTTTGCAACAATGGTCTCCAGTACACTGGCAGTGTAAGCCTAACAACAGTAACGAAGTGTGGGAGCACATATTTACAAGTACGGAATTTTTACACGATTTAACTTAGCACCAGTGACATTCATGCGTACAGGAGGCATTGAAAAGGGAACCGTTTTCTGGAAAATCACTAAAATGTATCAAATTCTACGCGAGAAGCCATTTTCCAGGGTAAATATTCCACGAAATTCCATGCTGAAAAATGGAACACAAAACTTTGACAAAATATCATGTGGTGCTAACGAAATGGAGATTCTACCAGTGAACTTGTTCTCGTAGGTGAATCGAAGTTCCTTCTCACTGTGTTACCAATGGGATTTCTTTCCTCCATACGGAGCATTGTAAACGTTATATTGCATAATTTATCATGGTACACAAAATTACGTCACTTTCACATCCAACTTTTCCTTCTCTTACCTCGGCTCTCTAGTCACCACTTTTCTAATGTGGCTTCAACTATCAAAGATTCCGAGCTGGGAGTTTAAAAGTTTAAAATGTTAAAAGTTTCATGTCTTAATTATTCTAAGAAACCAAACAACTTCTTTTTATAATAAACTTATCTGTCGACTTACGTGACTCACGCACCGCCAAAATTCCAGATTTTCTCCAAACCAGCAAATTTTCAAAAACTTCAAACGGGTTTTCTTCGTCAGGCGATGGATGAACACGCGCACACCACTACTCGCCAAGATTCTACTTCAACTGTCTGCTTCATTCGAACTTCCCACTCCCTTAATTGTTTCGCAGTTGGCCTTGCATCCGCTCTCTCGTTTATTTCCACTTCCACTTTGAACGGGAGAGCTGATGCAAGCCCAACTGCGAAGCAAGTAAGGGAGTGGGAAGTTCGAATGAAGCAAACGGTTGAAGTAGAATCTTGGCGAGTAGTGGTGTGCACGTCTCACATCCGTCGCCTGACTAAGAAAACCTTTTTGAAGTTTTCGAAAATTTGCTGGTTTGGAGAAAAACTGGAATTATGGTGCTGCGTGAGTCACGTAAGTCGACATGAACGTATACCAAAGTAAAGGTGCCGAAAAATAGTTAATTAGCAAAACTGATCTTTTAGTTGATCGTGTGCCTCCAAAAAAAAGGTAAAAAAAATTTGAAATTTAAAATTTACTCATGATCGATAGTTCAGAAAATTGTTACGAAAGACGAACATAACTTACAGCACTTTGACACAAGGTAAGAAGAGAATTGACTAGAGGGTAATCCAAGCTGGCTGAATCTGACGAAGGTGCAGGCACTTCTTCTTCTGATGTGTTTGGTTTGCGGGAATTCTGTAGATAATGGAAAGGACAGGTTAGCAAATAAATGGGAAAGATGACATATTCCAAAATGGAAATATTGCATGCAACAGGCAAATAGTATTTTGCTTACGTAAATGATCAACTAACAAACAATTATAACAATACATTGAAGTAGAATGGTTTGCAATTAGCAACAAGACTGCTAAAAAAAAATACTGCATTGCAATCACAATATCGGAGTGGGAACCCTTATTCGTATGCCAATAGTGTTTTCAGTTTGATAAATCTGTTGAATTTTGGTTGATCTTTAATTAAGTATTGATTAAGGATGTGTGATACTCATAAAATTTGAGCAAAATGTCAATTTTTATTCAAACTTTGCACATGGGTTCTCATCTTGCACAACAATACCTTCTTCAGTCAAAATACAATAACTTCGCCAATTTTTTACCACTATTGTTTATCGACATTCCAATAATCCAAATTCATTTTCTCAGCGAGAGCTTTACATGGTGCAAATTAAACATCCGTTTTCAAACCCTTTTAAACTTATGGCCATTCCCTAAGTAAAAACAGAAAACCATTGTGTAAAAGGATCCACATGCTTGCCGTTCGGTAATTACCAATTGCCTATTAAACGACCGTGGGAGGTTGGAGTTAATTTGATAAAAAACATGGGGTGTGATAAATAAAACCTAACCCATTTCTAACATATTTCGTCAATGGAGGGTGTTTATCACAGAAAAGTCGGAACATTAACACAGGATGGTTAGCTTACGCAGGGTGATTTACGCTACATGTACTGTACAAATTGAGTTTCCAATTGTGATATTCTAGTTAATCGCTTAGGACCTATTTTAAGCCAATGGTAGGAACGAGTTCTACTATGACATGCAGCTTTTTCTTTTACCGATTGCCGTGTTCTCATTTCTTTTGAGTACTGAAGTTGTTGTAAATGCAATGCAGTACGTAGTGTTCATCAACTGATAACTTTTTGCAGACATCAGTAATGCTGACTTTGCCATCTACTGAAACTGCTCCATCAGACAAAACTTACCTCTAAGAAAAAACTGACTAGATGCGGGGAGTCGCGTAATTTGGCACATAAGATGCAAAGAAACTGGATTTCTTCCATTTCAGTTGGACCAGCCTTGATTTCACCACACATCTTGACTAACCGCTATAAATAAATTTGATACCAATGAATAAACATTTGTTTCATAAATCTTGGGGATAATAATTGTTAAAATTCTACCCCCACCCCATGTGTTATGAGCATTCCTGCCCTTGTATTTTGTATGTGTTTTGCAACACTTCAGGGAACCAATTAAAACTTTGTGATGAAAGGTGATGATCAAGATAAATTCTTTGCCTTTACTCTTATTGTAATTTGTTTGCTGGCGATATGAAAATCTGTAGAAAACTCAGGTGCTCCGGTGACATTCAGCATTGCAAGAAGATCTGAACAATACACAAACTTGGGCTAATCAAAACAGGATATAATTCTGTATGGATAAATGTGAATTATTTCACACTGGATTCTACAACAAGCATCATGAATACTCCCTGAAATGACAAGATTTTACCAACTAAACTACGCAAGTTGTCACTGAAAATTTTAAATGTAGTGTTCAGTGTCTTCTGGCAGCAAAACAACAAAAGCAAACTCAGTTCTAGCTCAAGATTCAAAACCTCTCTTTGTATAGATCTTGAAACTTTGCGTACTCTTACAGTCTATGTCCACCCTTATCTTGAGTTCACTGTTTAGTAAGGCTGTACCGATCAGCATTTTTTCTGCCAAACAGATTCTGATCCGAACAGCTAGAAATTGATTGGTGTACCGATCCGATCACTACAGATCTTTAACAATTTTTTTTTCTGGCTTACACAAACTTGAAGGCTAACAAATTTGTAGGCTAATGAAACATTGGAACACTTTTTTTTTACCCACATAAAAGTAAAAATTTGTCCATTATTAATAAGGCTGTACAGATGCAGATACCGTATCGGTAAATCTGCAGATATTTAATGTATCGGAATCGGATCGGAATCGGTATTTCTTAGAGATTCCTTTGCAGATACCACACTTCACCCTTGATGATGTAGAGTTTCATGTTTCCTGCCTGCTGTCTGCCACAGTTCTGGAAATTGAAGTGCAACACAAAGTTTCATCCTGAATAAAATCATTATCTGCATTGAAAACTTTGTGTTCCCTGCCTTCAGACGGTCACGATTCCAAAAATAACATAACACTACCAAGTTCGCTAAAATTCACAACTCGGACTCGTGCTTAGTCCAACAAATTTTCGATACCACCCAGACATCTTCATCAGGCCTTGAGGATTTTTCTGCTTTCTACATCAACATCGTTGTTTACTTCGTTGTTCACTACGTCGTCTGCTTTGCACACTTTTGCATTCGAATTCGGCCGCGGCCGCCCGAATCGCGGTCGCGGCCAAATTCGAATAGTGTGCAAAGGAGACGACGTAGTGAACAACGAAGTAAACAACGATGTTGTTGATGTAGAAAGCAGAAAAATCCTCAAGGCCTGATGAAGATATCTGGGTGGTATCGAAAATTTGTTGGACTAAGCACGAGTCCGAGTTGTGAATTTTAGCGAACTTGGTAGTGTTATTTTATAACGGATCGATCTTTTCACAGTATGAATTGCAGCGATGTTTTTCGAGTCAAAAATAACAGTGCAACACAAAGTCTCGTCTTGAATTAAATCAGTATCGGTATCGGTTTAACAGATATCATGCGGCATCGGATCGGTATCTGCATCGGATCGGTAGAAGTGGTATCGGTACAGCCTTAATTATTAACCTTAGCCTACACAATGTAAAACATGTAGGCCTAGCTAAAATTAAAACAAAAAGTAAGAAACATGTGGAGAAACAGAATTTATTTATTGTCAAGGGCCTGGCAAAAATCGATAATCTGCAGCTTTTTGTTAGCCGAACCGATTTTTGCCGCTCAGCCCAAAATCTGTTCGGTACAGCCTTACTGTTTAGGCTTGGAACCCTTACTTGGCTAAGGAAACCACCAGCATCCTGGAAAAAATACACGGCAAGCAACATGCCTCTTGCCATCACTGCATTCTCTTACTTACAAAGCAGATACTTGAGAAACTTATTGAATGCAGAAATGTGGAAGACTCGTTTTTTAGCCTTGATGTTCAGCTAAGGGATATTTTTCAAGCTGTGCCAATTCTTGGAACCACAGGCCACAGACATGAACTATGGCAAGATTATGCAAGAGACAATTTGAGCCTCCCAGATGTATGTATTGTGTGGAAAAAATGTTTTGACTAATTGTCAAGTCATTCTCCAGCCATTTAGGCTTTCATCTGACTGAAAATTTGATATTATTTTTCTCGTTATTAAGTTCAATCGTCCTCCTGAAGAACTGTTGCCAAACACACAGAAAATACTGAGGAAGCAATTCTAAACAATACCGTAAATTGTGGATTAAACGCCCATGGGGTTATGCAGTTAATTTGGCAAAATTAGGGGGGTGGGCTTTAAATCAAGCCTTATCAATTTTCTAACCTTTCTGGACATCTATTACAGAAAATTCTTATGAACGATCTGTGAAAGACCAATTTTTACATCCTTTTAATTGCTATGAAGAAGGGAGGAGGCTTAGGTGAGAGACGCCTTTTGCAGGTGATAGGAGCTAAAGGAAGAGTCCACTATTACTACAGGAAGGTAGAAGGGGGCCAGTAAACATAGCAAGCAGTACTATCTTTATTCACATCATATAACTTTTAGGTAATTTTTCGTAGAAAAACGACAATTTGAGGGGTGGGCTTTAAATCCACTATTTCATGATTTTGACTTTACAGCATTTTAGGATACGGGCTTTAGCTTCAACAGGGCTTTTAATACACTATTTTACAGCATTTGAAAAATGGTAGACCTGTTAAAACAACATTCTTACTTGAACAGGACGATGAGCACTAATGTGCGGCAGCAAAGGCTGCTTTAACCTGGTCAACAACTGGCTGAAGAACACTAGGATATGCTGCTTCATTCCAGGAGGACACTGAAAGGAATCGGTAAATTCAACAGAGACTTTACAACCATGCAACGTTCATAATATACAAGGCAGCACACATACGCTGCATCAGTATCAACTCACAGTATCGGTAAAACCTAATTTTTTTTCAAAGGTTTTTCCAAAAAAATTATAGATGTTTGATGTTAAAATACAAAATTGTTACTTTTTTTTTTAGAGCTTTCGAATCGTGCTAATTCAAGACAACAGCACAAGCTGTTCAAGTCATTTAACATAGACCAAAAATAATTAAAAAAAAAAAGACACAAGAGCAAGAAATTGTTCAGTCCCAGCTTGTGAAGCTCAAGTTTGCTTTACTCTCAATTTTTTACAAAAAAAATTCAGTGTTGGCATCGGGTTACCAGTATCGTGTCAGACTGAATAGGATCTGCAAAAGTGGTATCAGTTTAGCTGTTGTTAACTTCAATTTAAGTTTTGAGCAGATTTTAATAAACTATGCAGGACCGGTAGGAATGTGAAATACTCGAAAAATTCGAGCTGAGCGGAGTACGCAACGTATACTCGAACTCGGCTAGTCGCTTGCATCCATACTCGGAAAACTCAAATCCGGTGAAAATGTGACAACTTTGGCATTTTTGACCAATCTTCAATTCCAATATACCAAATTCACCTTGACGAGAGCTATCCAGTGGTCCAATCTTACCCATGAACGAAAAACTTGAGAGAGCAACACAAACGATGCCGTCACTACTTGTTTGCGACTTGGCTGCTATGCGTAAAACCATTGTCAATATCATTCTCTGTGGGTGTTACGCTGATTTTTAATCTTTTCTTTTGATTACTGTGATAAGGACAGTCATCGTGACAGTAAAAATAAAGGGGTAAAAATATAAATTCTACCAGGGTAAGGTACTTAGCTGCAGGAGAATTTAAGTTTTCCGAGCGGAGAACGATGACGTCTGTGTTACGTATGGGATCTTCCGCTTACCGAACGGCGCCTTCCATCTACGTCATACTGCACGAATTACGTTAGTAATTCATGCAATTTTATGTAAATTCTTCCCTACCCTACCAAGTCCCGTCCCGACCCATCCTACCTCTCGAAGCCCACTCTTCCTTCCAAAGCAGTCTGAGCAGGGAGGCAGGTGAGAATAAACCGTAACATAGACGTCGTCGTTCTCCACTCGGAGAACTTAAGTTCTCATGCAGGTAAGTACGTTACGCTGATAGAATTTTCATTTCTCCTTCGCAGAGCCCTCTTCGTCTGTGTTACGTATGGGACAGATTCATCGAGTGCATTACTCGGAACGCTTACTGTGTGGTCCAGGGCACTGCCCGCCCTGGGCCTTCGATGTACCATGCCATCCATGGCCCCCAGTAGTCCTGTGCTTGAGCACCGGAGTAGGGGTCAAGAAGCAAGTCGCTCCTCTGCGGCAAATTGACAGTCTCAGTCCCCATGCTGCGCAGTAAGACAAACCAGGCCTCCGTAGGCCAGATGGGCGTTATCAGGATTGCACTACCAACCTTGTCAGCCAAGATCTTCTGAACGCACCACCCAATAAGGGGCAAGGTGGGAACATCTAAACATGCAATCGTGACCACGACACACTAAATGCGTCAATGAACTCCGCTCCGGGACCCTGGCCCTCAGGATGCAAACCGCCTCAGCTGTGTCGTAGCTGGCGATGCGAACAAATCGAGGTCGGGCGTGTACCTGAACCGCCTGCATAGACCCCGAAAAACCTCAGGAGACATCATAAAGTCAAAACTGTTCCGGAAGTCACGAGACAGCCTGTCTGCCACCGTGTTGCACCACCCTGCCTCCACCAAACAACACAGTCGTGTTTGCCAAGCCCAAAGCTGGCGCACCACTTCTGTCAACGTCGGGGAATGAGCGCCCCCGCCACGTCGAATATAGGCCACCCCTACCATGCTGTTCGACAGGACGTGCAATGCTCGCTATCGAACCAGGTCCTGAAACGATTGTAAGGCCCGCACTACGATCAGAAGGTCTTTCATGTTTATGTGTAATGGCACTTCTCCAGGTATACACAGTCCCTGGGCCGTATGGCCCTCCAGGGATGCACCCCAACCGACGTCCGAAGCGTCCGTCGAGACCACCACCGCAACCTTCGGTAGGACCCACGTGTGGGCCACAGGCCCTGGTTGCAACTGCTCGCCCCATCACGTTAAATTCTCGCGAGCTCCGGTTGACAATGAACCACACCAGGCCCCTGCTCGGGTCCACGAGGCCAAGTCGGCCTGCAGAAACTGCAATTGAAGCCGCGCCCCTCTCAGCGTGCATGTCACGCTTTTGGCAACACCCAACACATTGCGAAGCTCCTCCGATGTCACCACTGTATCCTGTCGCCTCAACAGCAGGCGGCGCACGAGCCGCAATAAACGAAACCTTTTGCCCTACGGCCAGACCAGGCAACCGGATTGTAAATCTACCACAATCCCAAGAAACAGTAATCATTGCGCGGGAACTAACACACTCTTCTCATAATTCGGTGAGAAGCCCAACCTCACCAGGGTGCCCAAGGTACGTTGCACATCTCGACGTATTCACTCCGCCGAGCAGAACAACAGCAAAATCGTCCAGGTATGTAAATACCAATACACTTTATATCCGCACCGACCTGGCCGGTGCCATATTGAAAATTCCGACGCTAGCTTCAAGGCAGGCTATCTCGCATTCAGCATTGCAAGAAGATCTGAACAATACACAAACTTTGGCTAATCCAAACAAGATATAATTCTGTATGGATAAATGTGTCACCGGCTGACACAGCACACGTAATTACTAATTAATGCTTCAATTCACAGAACCTAAGCGATGCCAGTAATAATCACGGTCCACATCGAAGCAAACATCTAAAAAATCAATTTCAGCAAACCAAAAATTATCGATATATCCACGACCACCAGTAGACAACCGTCCGCGCCAGCGCAAGATACGAGTGGGCTTCGAGAGGTAGGATGGGTCGTGGGTCGGGTTGGGGCTTTGTAAGGTAGGGAAGACTTTACATAAAATTGAATGAATTACTGACGTAATTCGTGCAGTATGAAGTAGATGGAAGATGCCGTTCGGTAAGAGGGAGATCCCATACGTAACACAGACAAGGAGGGCTCTGCGAAGGAGAACTTCAAATTTCTTATTTCGAACAACAATGTTTTTTTTCTCGAAAATTTATACTAGACGCAAGAGCGGATAAATTTCTAAATCACTGGCCCCAATAAAAATTACCGGCATTGTACAGTCAGCCGGTGGTAAATTAGGTTTTTTTGGTTAGCTTTCCAATGGTTTTTTTTTGGTTGGCTTTCGGACCTTTGAAATGACAAGGTCGACTGACACTAAAGCGTTAACAAACCTTTAGAACTTTGTGCAACGGAGTACAGTAATTGGACAAGTAGGTACGGTAATAGAAAATGGAGAGTTGACCAGTTGAAGTGACATTTAATTAACATTTGTGAAGAGTGATCCATACAGACAAAACACGAACATAAGCTGAAAATATATTCCGAATTTAATCGAATACTATAATTCACTCACATCAGCTCTTCCAAGCGTATGCAACGTGTCCAGCAATTTGTGATGTAGAACATATTCCAAACAAGGCCCAGTAGCCCCATCGGCCGATCCTTCCTCTTCTTCTGTTAACAGTTTTAGCATCTGCCCTAAATGAGCTGGGATATTGGTTTCTTCCACAGGGGCTGTGCTGTCTGCAAAGACAAACAATTTCAATCAAGATGCAAAGACGAATTCTATAGACAATCGAAAGATGGGCAATAACGATAGGCCAGCACTTTATTTCCGAATCCTAGCAAAACCTGGTTGTGATGGAAACTTTGGATTATGAAAGTTGGATTAATTGTATTTCTAGTAAGGTTAAGATGCAAGTCTCTAAGAAATTACATTACTGAGTTTATTTCCAACATGGTCAACCATAAAATGAGTATTTCAGGATCAGTCAAGATTTATATCAGTATCGTCGGCATAGATTAATATTTTTCTCGTATCAGTATTGGAGCGGCAAAATAATTCCAGCACCATAATGCGTCTCAGATCTAAGCCTTCTTAGGACAGCTCTCCCTCCCTTGTTGTCCATCAACTTTCCAGCACATATATAAAATGTGGGAGGATACCGACGGCCAAAGAGGGGTGAACTTTCATGAGAAGGATTTGCTCCATCGATTATTAAGATCATTCCATTGTCAGCCAAGAAACATATGATCTTGACAAAGTGTTGTTAAGGTTATTCCTTTGTTAACCAAAAAACAGGTGACCTTGACAAATAGTTATTAAGATCTTTCATTTGTTAACGAAGAAAATAGGCGACCTTCGCAAATTCCATTGCTAATACGTAGCTCAATCCTTTTATTCGTGCAAAGTTTCACGTACGCGTGTCAGCCGTGGGATTCGAACCAACATTCATATGACTTAGAGACAAAAACGCTGACCACTCGACTTTGGCTACTTGCTTTGCTAGAGGTCCCCAGTGAGCACTTGTGTTGTACTGGGGGGGGGGGGGGGGGGGGCTAACTTACAGGCTACACTTTCTAGTTCAAACTTATAACTGTCCTTTTTGTGTGGACCCCATGCACAAACGGGTTATATAAGAGCCACACACGATGGAGACGAGATTACAAACTTGTAGAAAACTAAAATTTGTTATTACAGTAATTAACACAAAAAAACTATAACATACACCTGAATGGAAATTGTAAAAACCCAAGTCCCCCCCCCCCCAAAATGATGGTTTTCACCCCCTGAATGGCACGATATGCTTTCCTTTGAGCCCGAGTGATGGGGTGGGACGCCATTCGGGGGGGGGGGGTTTGCAACAGCAGTTGATGTGTGATACATACGGTTCGTACACATCTGTAAGAGGATAAATAGAATCTTTTGTTCCATTTTGTGTATATCTCAGTACTGCATTAGGAGAAGTGTACGACCCGAGGGTTACTGTTTGCCGATTTGGCAATAAAGTGTTATTATACATTAATGATGCCTGTACAAATAAATTCTGCACCAACGTCCAACGAGGAAAACAAAAACTCAACTTTCTGTTAAATGAAATTTCCTCGAGTATTCCAGGATTTGCATACTATTTTTTTAAATATTTTTCAATCACTATTCCAGTCTTGGAATTACGTTTTTATTTTCCAGGATATTCCAAGATTTACAAGTATCCTGAGTGTATTTACAATTCTGACCAATTTTTCTTTTTTCTCTTTCTTTTTATTGGTACAGTATAACCTCGTAAATAAGAACTCGGATCACAAAATACCGGCAACCGGCGTCTACAGTGGTTTGTGTGTTTTCCTGTTGTTAAGAACTCGGATAACAAGAATTCCTGCTTAATAAGAACTTTTTTCAAGATTTTGGTTGTTCTACTCAGTCAGCACTAAATATATACAGCTATAACGAACTCTGTTAATACGAAAGTACGAATAATACGATCAAATATTTACAATTCTAGCTTACTTTTACGAATTTGCTGTTCGTAACGGTTTGTTTTTCCTCCCCCTTGAATTTCCTTTTGTTTCACGCAAAACATCAATCACTAGTTGACTCCATCTTAGGAAGTGATACGAGTTTTGTCCGTTTGCGCAAACGCGAAGGGCAAGGACGAATGAAAAGAAAATACCGTATACCGGTAGGCTTCATTTTTTTCAAGTTGCAGTTCAATTTCTCTCGTCCGTTTAATAAGAACTACGGTTAATAAGAACATTTTTAGCAGACGCCTAAAAGTTCGTATTAAAGAGGTTTTACTGTAATGGGTCTTTGTTCTCTCCAAGTTTCAAATTTATATTATTATTTATATAAAGGTGTGTAATACATATGCAAGAAAATCATAATGTACGATACAATTTTTTATCCTCCCCTCGTAACCCATTTCATAACTTCGTTCAGCAGTGCTTGTGCCTTTAACCTGGATCACAACTTAACTGTTACAAAGCCCGGAAAACATGATCAATGAATGGACATAACAAGAAACCATTCTAGCAGTTTTAAAAACATGGAAACGCACGATCAACCGGGAAGGCACCGAAACCCTCCTGGTGTCTAACTCAAACAGTCAGACACCTTCATTTGAGAGCCTGGCGTCCCTGGCTATTCAGCACCACATTAGAGAGAAAGTCGAACTGATGAATATCCAGGGGCCATCCAATCTTGGAATACAATTTCTGGTTTGTTGCGAGTTTAATACTGAGCTGCGGGAGAAGTGGAGTACTGGCCACCAATTCAAAAAGTAGACGATCGTGCAGATGATTGAACATGACATAGTGACGTAGATTTTCAGTTTTTTTGCCCGATGTATACAGCTCCTACATCTCCAGATTACTGACTGTCGAAAATTTGCAGAAGGTATTGGTATAGATATCTTTTTTATTTTGAAATTGTGCATGTACTGTCCTGCAAAGACAGTTTAAAAACTATTAATATTGAATAAAATGATATAGGGCAAATATTTTACCTGAATTCTTGTCAATAAAAAAGTTAGTAATTCCCTTCCAATGAAATACAAATTCTTCCTGAAGAGGCAAAGGCGGTGCCAACTGTAAGAAGGATGAAATGGGATTAGTCTAATTTTCATAACAACAGATAATAGTTAAGATGAGTTGAGCATAAAGGGTTAAAGGAGACAAAGAGCTTAGAACATTTGCAGACCTTGATTCTCAGTCAGTCAGTAAGGTACACTATACCCTACACGAAAAAAGTTAGAGATTTGTTGAATTAAAATTTGATTCAATTTTCTGTTACAAGTTAACACTGTCATAATTGGTTGGTTAATACAATGTTCGTACAGTATGGCAATATATTTTTTTAAAGTACTTTCCCGTATATTTTAACATATACGACAAATTGTAACAATTGCGCCAAATTTGTTTTAAATGCACGAGAAAACCACTTTAGCTTATCTTAAAAATTCCAGTATTTTCCAGTATCAAAATTAAATTTCTAGTATTTTCCAGTGTGTAAATTTTTTCAAGTATTTCCAGTATCTGTACGAACCCTGCAATAATGGCCATCAATTGGTTTGCTTCTTACGTTACTTCTGCAATACTAAACTCCCAACACCACAAAGACAACACAAAATTGTTCAGTAATGTCAATAAGCAAATCGTAATTTACATGCCGCATTAACACAACTAGTGTTCTTCGATTTTTGATTAGGCAACGCAGCGTCGAGCAATTGTTCAATGTAATACTGACAGCTGATTTTTCTCCGCTCTCCGAAATGTTCAAGCAGCATTATCTTACCAATGTGCAGCATCAGGCTGCCAGAGTCATACACGCACACCATGTCGGATCGTTGGAGGATGAAAATTAATTTGTTCTAGGGCCCTGCCTGGCAATCAGATGACAGACCAACTCGAGAGTTGACAAAACTAACAGGCTAGCTCGAAATTTTGAGAGGCTTGATAGGCTAACTTAACTCGAGTGTCAAAAGAAGGAAGCTGGATTTTTAACGAACCAATAATTTTTTTTCATAATAGGCTACCAATACCGTACCGAAAATGATACTGGCCAGCACTACAGCTGTGTTCTGATAAAGGCGAACGCCCATGATCATCACCGAAAATTCAAGTGGGAATTTGCTAGTGTTCTGGAAGAACGGACTAGAGTTCTAAGTGGTAGTACAGCATAATTTTTTTTCAAGATACCGTACCTACTTTTCATTTATGCATCACCATTTCTTACTTTTTCACGAGTGTTCACTAGACATTTTTCTTCACCGGTATTCCTTGTATTTTTATTTGAGCTTGTGAATTTTGCCTTTTTTTCACACCACCCCTTGTATTTTAACATTTTTTTTTTTACCATTAGCAAATATTCACATTGTTCACACTGACAACATCCTGGAAATGGGGAACCTATTTTCCAATATGCAAGTACATCCAAGGTGCATATGGACCATGTTACAAACAACAACAGTTTACAGTTAGGCCTAGGTAAGAAAATATTTATACCTGCTAAATATAACAGCCACACCAAATATGCTCATTCTTCAAATAAGAGATACTAAACAGCAGCTGCGAATTTTCGACAAACTACAGACGGGTGGAATACAGTCTGTATTCTTCAGGCTCCACTTCAAGGATTTTGTTGGCCTTCTTTTTACATGTTCGTGAGTTGAATCTGGTGGTTGCCTTACACCTCAGGTCTCATGTTTCACTTGCGCGCAAACTGATCACAGAGGTCTTTTCGGACTAGAACTTAATAGGCTAAATGGATTCGTTGGCGGCTGCAAGTTCATTAGAGGTGTGCTCCATCGCGCGAAATGATGAATGGCAAGTGACTCTAGAAGGTCAACAAATCCTAGAAGAGAAGCCTGAAAAAACTGTATCCCAACCATCTGCAGTTTTTCGAAAATTTGCAGATGCTGTTTAGTATCACTAATTTGAAAAACGAACATATTTAGTGCGAAGAGTTTGACTGTTAATTCGGACTTCAAAGCAAAACATCACATGGATTTTCCACAATACTAAATTTGTTCCATGGGAATTGGTTTTGTGCATTCATCGATACATAGGAGTAGTTTGTCTTAAAGAGTTTTCTTCATAGACTATGCTACACTTGTTGTGAGCAGTGTTGGAGCACGTAAAGTAGTATACAGCCGCTGAGCAGGTGTCACGGCAGTAACACATGCAGGATAGCCAGAATGCTATAAAAAAAACGCAGCCAAGGCATAGGTGAAGAAGGGATCTGCTAATACTACTGCCCAATGAATGTACTTGCATTTTCTAGAAAACACTCATCAAAGATCTCATACTAAAAGCACAATGTTAATTAAAAAATTGTGCGCGCGTTTAATATTTATTTCTGCTTTTTTTTATAAATAACTTTAGAACGACTTGAGTTATGGTTATAAAATTAGCACCAATCAATAGCTTTGCAAAATAACGGCTAAAATGCCTTATTTGAATGGCAACATCTGTCTATTTTGGCGAAAGTATTGACGAAAGTGAGGTTTCTGATACTGCCTAGCTGATACCAATACCGTTTATGTGCCGGGGCGAGGGATAATCGTCTAACTGGAAAATCACATAATTGGAAGAACGTATAACGGAATATCATCTAACAGGAAATTCGTATAATGGAAAAGCGTCTAACTGAAAATTCGTATAATGGAAAATTGTCTAATATCCCTGCCTCGCTTGCTGCGGCTATACATATATCAGAAACCGCAGTTAGACGTTCATCCAGTTAGACGTTTATCCATTATACGATATTCCGTTTAAATGCTTTTCCAGATTTTTTATTTAGGCAGATTTTAGACAATTATCCCATTAGAGATTTTCCAGTTAGACGTTTGTCTGACGCCCCTATGTGCCAACAACGATTGTAGGCAATCAGCATCGGTGAAGCCGAACAACAACGCTGGTTTGAATCCCACGACTGACCTATCGTAGACGACAGGACTTAAGTACCAAAAATTAATTAATCCAACTAGCGGGTTACGACATTTAATTTTTACGGTTTAGAAAAGTTTTGCACCAGTTTCCGCAAACTTCATACATTTTGGCAGAATTTGATGTTTTTCAATTCATCCTTTTAACTGTTTCGACGATGCCTTTTCATTGGCCCAAAAGTCAGCATAAGAGATTAAAGCTTTGAAAAGTCTAGCGAAAACCAATTAATATGTATGACAGGTACATAAAATGGTGTTTAAAAAGGATGGGCAATATCGAAAATTTTGGCTGCAGTATTAACATTATTATATATTAATACATAATTAATATAATTAATAATAATATAATTATAATATAATATAATATAACATAATATAATATAACGTAATATAATATAATATATAATATAATATAATATAATATAATATAATATAATATAATATAAT
>JAHWFP010141188.1:18948-71309 GCA_023313725.1 Lithobius niger | reverse complement strand
ATATAATATAATATAATATAATATAATATAATATAATATAATATAATATAATATAATATAATATAATTAATATATACATTGCAATATCACCATAGAAATTAAGAATAAATATTTTTGGGGGAACAAAACAGGTCCTTTTTTTTTGGGAGGCTTCATCTGTTTTATTTATTTTCAACAACACGAAGAACTCGTTATAAGTAACTAGAACGTAACCGAGAACTAGATGTAGAGGAACAGTCAACGGAACTTACGAGGAGGGGTGAACTATGTTACTCGCCTATACACCAAGTTATTGCAAACGTCCTCATTTTTGGTATGAATAAATTATGCTGCTAAGTGAATGTTGCACTATGGGTCGGTTTTTTCCCGTCTGTCAGAAAATACACTTACGTTCTGTCAAGTGTCAAATTCCACACTTCTATGAGTAGGCCTATGGGCAAATTTTTGATGGATTTCTATTGTTGGAAATTACAACAATCTTCCATCTTCGTCAGGCATATTAAACACACAAGCGTCCTCCAGCAAGCAGAAAGTCCACTAGTACTGGTCTCGCTACTGGACTTTCTGCTTGCTGGTTCAAGAAGCTCCCCTCACGCAGCATGAGGAACCCCAAGATAAAGAGACAGCCACTGCCAACATCGACTAGTGTATATTACAGTACAGTGGACGGAAATTGAAATTACGCAGTATCATGTCTCTATGGAACGCTTATGTGTTTAGTACGCCTGAGAAGATGGAAGATTGTTTTATATCCAACATTAGAAATCCATCGAAATTCATTCGCCCATGCTTGTAGAAGGGTGGAGTTTGACATTTGGCAGAACTAAGTGTGCGTTCTGATTAATCTCATCAAGCCAAAATAAAATGAGCCCATTTGCGTGCGCTTGGGTCTTTAGCTATTAAAAGTTTCGCTCACAGTCCATTTTCCCCTTATGAACCTCACTGGTCCCACCTACAATCAGATTGAAAGTATCGTGTTGCCCGATCTAGCCGCCGGATTGAATAAGCTCTGGGATCTTCCCCTCTTCCAGGAAGTCCAGAACGATACTTAGCCCTTCGTGGGCCGCAAACGTCACATGACGTCCTCAATAAATGTCTCTGGGAGACCATGAACGTCATATGACGTCCATTTAATTCTTGTGATAGTTTTGTTGTCCTTTTTAAGTTTCTTTTATGTATTTTTTACAAGTCTGTGTGCTATTAACCTTACTACCCAAAGATGGGTGTACTTGTTTTCAGTCAAACACAACAAAATTATGCATAACAAGGTTTGTTACATAATTTTTAACAATTTTATTAAGTGGAAGACATCAGTGCTTGTACTAATCACAAGTAAATAATGGAGCTGGGAAGGAAATTTGTAGATAAATCGTGGCGAGCAAATGTTACGACATCAGTGGTTACGACGTGCGCGTGGTGGAAGTTTGTATTTCCATGTCATCTGCTTCGCTCGACAACATGGAACATCCGTTGTTTTCGAACTATTTGCGTTGTGTTTAGGGATGGGTCGGTTTTATTTTTTTGGACTTCGGTTCTGGTTTCGGTTTTCATGACCACAGACCTGGTGTTTCGATATCGGGTTTTGGCACCCTCCACCCCGACCAGACATTGCCATTTTTTTTTCTTGTAACAGTAGTATTTATTTATTTATTTAATCTTAATCTACCGTACAACTAGGTAAAAAAAATAAAAGAACAATAGGGACAACTGGCGACTGCTTAGGGAAAAGCCTACACCTCTTCAAGGTCCTGAAGAGCTGCGACACCCTGAACATGGTCTATAACAAGCTGGCGGAGTGCTCGGACGTCGGCATTTGTGAATAGTTCGGTCCATCTACCAAGCTCCATGAGACCGTTGTTGATGACTGTGCCAAGCGGGGTGTCCCAGCGATCAAGGCCTCCATTGCATGTCACAACCAGTTCGTTGCATGAACGTTGGAGCAACCTCCAGAAAGAAACTTGTCGCAGCAAGTGGCGATGCGCAAGAGTTAAGGTTCCGGCTTCCCAGCATGACTGGTGGTTGTGGGTTCGTACAGGAAGGAAATGTGCCCTCTTGATAAGGCCGTGGTAGATCGTTGCTAGATCCTGGAAGGTAGCAGATCTAAAAACCACACATGTTCCCAGGCCGTACATGGCAAATGCGCACATTTGAAGCAGGTGAAGTTTGATGCTGGGTGGCACAAAACTGAAACGATGTAAACAACGCTCGTCATATTACTTTAAAAGTTCGTCAAATTAGAGTCACAATTCTGATAATTTTGAAGAATATTACCGCTAAACTTCACAACGAAGACACTTTCAATGTCTTGAGAATTGTCAATGGCAAACTGCCATCTTCCTCAGGCACTTTTTGACAAAGTATCGGCCTCTTTACACCTACATCGACTGCTATGAATTTCTAACCGCCAACATCGTCTGCTACGAATTCGTAACTTACTAACTTCCGCTCCTCTTAGCCTCCCGTATTTTGTGGGCAGCGCGCTCACTAGCTCGTCAAGTTCGCTTGACGGCTAGTGAGCACGCTGCCCACGAAATACGGGAGGCTGCGAGGAGCGGAATTTACGAATTCGTAGCAGACGATGTTGGCGGTTAGAAATTCGTAGCAGACGATGTAGGTGTAAAGAGGCCGATACTTTCTCAAAAGTGCCTGAGGAGGATGGCAGTTTGCCATTGAAAATTCGCAAGACATGGAGAGTGTCTTCGTTGTGAAGTTTAGCGGTAATATTCTCCATAATTCCTGGAATTGTGACTCTAATGAAATGATGTAGCACCATGTTACCCGCACGGCACAGTTCGGAGCAAATTTTTAGAAGTTGTTCATCGTCAGTCAAGTCTTTAGAAAGCAAGAAAGCATTATTCCCAGATACCTGAAACTGTCAACCCAGACAAGATCAACACCCTTAAGAGTCAATAGCATAACGTATTACTAGCTTCTAACTCGCTCTTGCTTTCACTTTTAGCAGTGTCATAGACCATGGGATTTTTTTTTTTTTGGTTTTTTTAATGGACTAAGAATTACCTGCTGAATAATGTTTTCCTCTTCCGTTTTTGGGGCAAATGCACCGTTTGGCCGTGGTTTAGGTCCAAAGTTAGCAGGCTCGAGGAAGACGGCGCTGCGCAGGAAAAGCCTCAACTGGGGCAAAGTCCGTCAAGTGAAACGCCAAACCCCAACCAGTTCATTACAAGCGAAACGCCAAACTGAAGCCGGTACCTATAACCTAACCTAACCGACAATAACAAAATCAAACTAAACTGACAATAACAACCCACTTATCTGAACTGTTTACGGAAAAAAGATATCAGCTGGAAACATGGAAGAAAACGAGCTCTTATACGTCTGTCAGTGCTAGAGTGCGGCTTTCATTAATTTCTGACAGCCAAACTAAGCCTTTGCCCCAAAAATGTTATGCGAAAATGTTGTTCAGCTGATCATTTTACATCATTCTAGCCCAACGAGAAGCTAATCGGAGACGAGTCCGTATTCTTCTGATAAGCCCAAGGATTTACCATAGAATCTCGGAGTCCGCAGTCTGCTACCTTCTTCTGGCAAAAGCAAGAGTCTTCAAAACACAAGTACTTCAAAGAACGGCGTGGTTGTGTTTTCGTGACTTTTTTCCTGAAGAAGTTGGCAGAATGCACACTCAAAAGATTCTGTCATGAAGCTACCGAAAATTCCTGATCAAATGATGGAAAGTTGAACGAAATATTCGGAAATATTCCTTTTTTTTTAAATCAGTCAGTTAGCCAAAGTACATGAGCCAGTTGACGCATAGAATGTTGACTCCAGATTGACCGGGAGAGGTGATGCGATCCCCATCCCCCCACCCAACAATATTGTGTACTAGGGAGGCACGCGTTAAGCTTATAGGCGCCATTAATCGTATTGTTGCTGTCATTTGTGAAAAACAGACCAAACTTAGCAACACCCCAGCTACCGTACAACACCTGTTTATCCACAAAATACAACGAGGACGCTCTTAGCAATTGAACAACCATGACATATATTTGCAGTTACTGGAAGAAACATTTTTGTTCTCAGAAAAATAACCTTCCAAGTAGGTTATTATTGTTTATTTCCATGTTTATGTTTCTTGCTTACGAACTACGTTTAGTCTCAACAGCTGTTTTACTTACCGCATCTACAGCGTTGTGCAAGACCGTAGCAAATCTACTTAACATTGTGGTGTGTCATAAGTTTACATAATTACGTAAGACGGTCCATAAATGTCGAATTGTAACTCCCTTTTTCCCTATTTACGTTTTAACCTTCGTGAAAAATCTGGAACAACCCATCCTAGACGCCATCTTCTTTTTGTAGTTTCCGTTCCGTTAAAGCCACCTAGATCCGGTTCCTGGCAAATCGATAAAAAAAAAACGTTTGGCCAAAACTTACGTTAATATTTTTTTCCCCCTTTTTTTATTTCTTTTTTGAAGTTCAAAGCTAAATATAACGATCCTACGTAAGGTAATTTGCGCATTTTGGGGAAAGAATTATGTGTCTTAGTGGGAGTTGTACTAAAAAGTGAAGAATATTTAGCACTACTTTTAGCGACCAACGAGGCTATGTGGCGATTAATCTGCATTATTTAATGTTTTTATCATTATATTACAATCATTTTAATAAGATTATTTAAATTAGCTAGATATTTTGAGAAAATTGTGGAATATTATAAAAGCAGCACAATGGATTGTGCGGAGAGCTAACTAGGGAAGACGCTCAATGAAAACAAATCATTAACATGAATTAAAATAATTCATGGAAATTTGTGTGAATTTCGTATAACAGTTTAATGTATTGTTTGTAAGATGTATGACTTCGTTGTCACGGTGTCTGAAACTTAAAATACGGAAAAAAATCTTTATTTTGCAGCATTGCTCCCTCCAGTTTCATCCAAAATGGCGGACAGCAGTTCCGACGACGGAGGCAGCGACGATCAAACTTGGGTTTTTTACCGTGACAGACCGGAATGGAATGACATAAAACCGATTCCGCAAGACGACGGTCCAACCCCTGTTGTTCAGATTGCTTATTCTGACAAATGTAAGACTAAAGTGCTCTCAATGACGTTACAAAGTTCATAACGGTGCGTGGCGACGGGCATGCATACTCCAGAGTAGAGACTCACGTGGGAAGAACGATGCCAAAGTATCTGTTTAGATGATTGATTGTAGTTTTTGTTGTTGGGGAGGAAACGATTGATGCCCGTTAGCCGTGTAGGAGGGATCGGGGTCGTTTAGCCGTGTAGGAAGGCTCGGGACCATCAGCATACACCAGCACCACCCGACCACCAAGTGTTCCTTTCGTAAAGAAACCGTTTCGTACCAAGGGTGTGCCCTAAGGGGGAGGGGTTAAGCGGAAAAAAATATCCCGGTATAAATATCCCCTGGAAAAAATATCCCCGGAAAAATAAAACATGAATTTGGGGTAATATTAAAACACCTTATGAAAAAAATTGAAACACCTTGTAAAAAATTCGGATTGTCTCTTCAGTTGTTAACAAAGTCTTCGCACAAACCTTTTGGGTCCACTACCGCAGAAGCTCCGAGCAAGATGGCCGGCCTATCTAGATTCCGGCGCGTGAAGTTTAGAAAGGTTTAAGATTTTGATTGCGGTTTCTGGTGTTATGTGGTTAGTTTAGGTTAGGTAAATTTGGAAAAAACTGACCTTGTTTTCGAGAAACAGCGACCTTAATTTACCCTTTACACCAACGGAGATAGTACAACCAACGTATACAGATCGATGGTGGACGCGCTTAGAGCCGCTGTGGAAGTGGTTCCAACCTTTTAATCTGGTTTGCATTACACCAAGCTCAGTGCACTTTTTTTTAACCATGTTGTATTCCCAACACCTGCTGAGCAAATTTGGTAGAGTCGGAAGCCTCTTCATTCTAAATTTTTCTTATTATCTTCCAAATTGACAGATGGTTGACACCAACAAAGTTTGAAAAACGGTTGTTCCATCCTTCAACCTGGTTGTTCGTGCGATCTTCGTCTTGAATGGTACTAAAGTGAACATTCCATGTTGCAGGAGGGGAAGTTGGTGGAACATTTCTTAATCGCATTGTCACATAATTTCGCTGCGCATTGCGACTGCCTAAAACTCGGTAATAGCCATGGACGTAGGTTTTGTCAAAGTAAGTTACTAATTCATAAGCCTCCAACGGTTTTATGGTTTGTAAATAGTCCATTCCAGCAAGAACGTCATTAACTGGGATGAATGCCAGTCCGTCGAGCATCCCACAAAAGTGATTAAAATCTTCATTTTCTCTGTAGTGCGTTGTTAAGCCCAGTTCTTGGATTTTTCTGTATGTATTCTGGCATAAGTGATAAAAACATCCTCGAATAATTAAGTGAATTCCAATTACAGTTTTCAGTTCTTGAAAAACTGCAGACTCAAAATCGACTAGGGATAGACAGATATTAAAATCGGTATCGGATCTGTATCGGTGTTTATTAAGAGATATTTTGCCGATACAACCATCTTCCGTGCGCACTGGCTACTCTGCCTAGCTTGAGAGAAACCTTTCCTGTATAGCACCGCTCGCATCGCATGACATCACCTGGACAACGTCTCGGTGAATTTAACGCGTGCGTACTGTCGGCTTTTTGCAATTAGGCCTTTCTTCAGTGTGGACTGGGTTTTTTTATGGTCAGAGGTACAAATGAGTTTGACTTTTTTACCTGTTGACTTTTTTTTTTAAAAGAGTTATCGGAATCTGTATCGGATCGGAGTGAGGGGAAAATATCTGTATCGGTCGATCCCTAAAATTGACATGAAAATTTGTAGGATCTGGGTGAAAACCTCTCTCGAACATTTGTCCATGATAATTTGGAACACGTGTTCATAGGTAGCTTGCATTTCAGTAAGCAGCCGTGATAAAGTTGTTTTGCTCTTTTACTCGAATTACGTAGAATTGAGTAAACAAGGGTGGGGCAAGTGAAAAATTTCCGTCCAAGTACCACGTAGGTGATTGTGCAAGCGATTTGAGTCCATTATCAGTTGGAATATATTGTGACTCGTTCATTGGAGTCGGGACCATTGTCATGTAAAAAACGTTCTTGTGCAGGTCCTCCGGTCGTACTCCATTCCCCTAAGGAATGAAACCTATCCCTAATAACTACTTCGATTGTATTTTAAACGTGATAGGTCTATTTGTGACATAGGCTGGAAAATATTTGGGAGGGGCCCAGCCCTCCCCCTCCCCCCTATTTTTTTTCCAATGAACACGAACGTTTGTTTAAAAAAATAGAAATAAAACAAATTAATGACAACCTCACCGTTAAGAAAATTTATTTCGAAAGGGAATTATCTAGCATGGCACTGTGTGTGTGGGAGGGAAGAGAAAAATTGGGTGGTTTCTGCCCCCCCCCCCCTCATACCGGAGGCATACGTGTTCGGAGACCTTAGGGAATTTCCGTCCTCCACTATGGTACCTTAGGAGTGTTTTATTCTTCAAAACCACCACCCAAAAACTTAAAAAATACTAAAGGATCAAAGTGTTAGGAGAGTGGGGAGGGGGGGGGGGGTGTATGGGTTTATGCCCGAAGAGTAGATTACGTTACGTTATATATGCCTTACAGCTACCTAAAAGTAGATTCCTTCGATAATGAAATCACGCAGTTCAGTTGGGCTGTTAGGTAAATTTGTTGTTCGCTGGTTTCTTAGCGTCCTCTTGACCGTGTCCTCCAATGGCATTCTCCCACGTGATTCAGCCGTTAATGTCATTACCCCTTCACTAAAGATCTGCACGGGTTTAGACGAGGTTTCCCTTGCTTTCCTTTTCATTTCCTCAATGCATTTTGTTGTAGTTACTGAATCTCTATCTGCGGGATGGTTGTGCACATTTTGTACTTCCAAGTTTTCCTTTCCAAGACTTTTTTTCAGTATACCATGACATTTAAATTGTCCCTCTGATTTCACACACCTCCACCGCATGTGAGCTTTGCACGTCTTTTGCGATACGTACATCTATTCATCGATGCACATTTTCTCTTTTCCCTTGTTTGACTTTAACAGCTCAGGTGCTGAATGTAGATTGAATAACAGGCGTCACCCGCCTCGTATGATATCGGCATTAGTGAGCAAGTCCATTATTAATATTCAACAATTTCCCCTTGATGTCGTCCATTCCACAGTGGTGGTGTGGTAGGGGTGTCCGTAAAATGTGCTGCGGCAGGGGAGTCCGCCAAATTAAATCGTAACGACCAATAAAAAACATCATGACAACAGGGGATATTTTTTCCTAGATTCGGTGGGTATATAACTCACGGAGAGGGGACAAACAATTTTTCCGTACAGTATAGAGTTTGGTGGTAGGCCAGCTTGGTGGAGCCGCTTTGGAAGTGACCCTCTTGCAAATATTCTGTGGTTTTCAGGGCTCGAAATGAGCGGTATCGCATCGCAGTTTGCACCACAACTTTAGACATTAGCGATACAAAATTGAAATTTGCATAGCAGTTTAGCGACGCAACATCATGGCGAAAGAACTTTATAACTATGTTAAAAATCCTTTTGCAGTATGTCTAGCCCATTTACAATAGAACATTCATTGTGTTCCGTAAAATTCCAATCCCTACAGAAGTTAAATTATTTTTATATTGGTTGTGCAAAGAATGAACTAGAACGATACACAATTGTAACATAAAGCATCAGAATATTTTGGTATTGAAAAATGATGCAAATTTATACATCAGACAATCACATTCTCTTGTTCTAGTTGAACCTCTAGCTGAACATCAGTTAAAATGAAAACACCCTTTTCCCTGCCAAGAAAAATAATTATGCTTCATGAAAACTGCTTTTGCGATTGCTACGCATATTTTTATTTTGCATCGCAATTATGCTACACACTTTTTTCTGGACATTTCGAGCCCCTGGTTTTGGAAGGTACGGAGTTTCCCATATCTTGAACCTTGTGATAATGGTGGTTTCCTGGTCTGATTGTCCCGGATTTTCCTGTCCCTTTAACTTCTTTCTCTTTCTGAAATGTCTCATTGAGTCAGTTCACGTTACGTGAGCATTTTCTTCCTTTAACAAGTTAGGTCCGACTCCTCCCCGATGGACCTTTCGTTGGGTTAGAATTACCAAAAATCATCACCTGAATAACTTTTTCCTACGTCTTCAGCTCCTGTTACCCGTGATTTATACTGTATTTGTTGATAGGACTGGGATAAATGAAATTTGAATTAAAAAAAAAATTAATTCAATGTCACAATGATTGTAATATGGAGCCTGAAAATGGCCTGCAAAATAAAATTACCAAGCCAGGAAAACGCATGCTATTTGGTTTAGATGAGCATGCTATTTGGTACGAGCGTAAAGCTTAAAAAAAAGTACTAACGAGGTGAGTGTAAAAGTAATGACTTTAGTAGGCCCTACCTTCTTTCTAGGTCAAGTCTGTTGTCAACCTTCCACAGGTTAACCTTGAAAGCTGAATAAAGCCAACCCCAAAAGAATTGAAAAACATTTTTGAAGAGGAATTGGGTGTCGGACGAATATTTGAATGTTATTGTCAAAAAGAAAACATTCAGTTTATATGCGTACATGACGATAATTTCAATAATTATTGACAGATTCTGGCATTCAAATACACCATTTTAACCTTTTTCCCGCCAGCTTCAATGGTGCAAACCATAAGTCACTGGCTACAACTGTTCTGTAACTAGTCACTACAGAACTGTTGTAGCAACGAACATGTCCTCCAAATGGATAAGACAAATTGCTGCCCACTTCTTGTTTTAACGTGACTAATGTAGAGTTACGCCGTAAAGTGCTTTTCACCGCATCTTCACATTTTCACATCTGTCATTAAATATCAAATATTTTGTTCAGAAAATGCGGAGTTTGCATGTATTTTTTAAAATTAATAGATGTTTTTTTCTGGGTGTGATTTATCTGCGAGCGCTGCTTAAACAATAGGCCATCCCATTCAAATGTCCTACTTAATCTCGTTTTTTTGTCGTCTTCTCGAGTTCCAGTTCTCACACTTTTTTCTTCCTCATCCCCTCCCAACTCTGCTACACTGGGAATGTCCCATGCGTTAGGGATTGCACGCTTGCAGGTTGAAGAGGGGGAAGAAGATTACGGATTGTGTATGCTTATTAAATCAGTTTAAACTCTAAATTGGCATTTAATGAATAAGAATTTTTGGCGGGGTGAAGAGAGGGAATGATGCCCGTCCTAAACAGTAAAAAGATCATTTTTGAATGAATAGGCCTGCTCAAATGTTTTTGCTGCAAATATTCAAATGCATTGATTTACTATTCGTCTCACCCCTAAGAGGAATAGTGTCATTGGAAAGTTTCTGATCAGATTTCAACCTGCCCGTTTCTGCCTTGTGTGGTTCACAAGTTACGAAAAATGTTTGGTGTGCATTCTCAAGAGCTGCCGAGTAAAATTTACGTATGCTCGGCTCGAAGTTTAGGATTGACGTACTTCCTTAACTATGATGCATAACTTTGATTTTTCTTTTGCTTTCAGTTCGTGACGTTTATGATTACTTCCGCGCTGTTCTACAGAAGGATGAGCGGAGTGAAAGAGCTTTGGACTTAACAAAAGATGCTGCCGCACTCAACCCAGCCAATTACACAGTCTGGTAAGTCCCACTTGAAATTAACGTCCATTATAATTTAAATTTGGTTCGTTAGTCTAACCGCGCGTGTCTAAACTAGTATCTGAAACAATGACATTCCCTACCTGGTTTAAGACACGTCACGAGGTCCCGAAAAGTTTTGAAATTGCAGCGGCAAAATTCTTAGTGAAATGGAAAGTCTCGCAGTATTGGAAATGGAACTTGTCGGCTACTTTTTTTCCCACCGCAGAAATGTACTATCGACTGGGCCTGTCAAATGTATAATGGCTTCAACATACAGTTATGTACTACATTATCCAATATTTGCAGGTATTACAGACGACTGTTATTACAAGACCTTAAAAAAGACTTCTACGAAGAGTTGACGTACATAAAAGATGTCATTGAGGATAATCCCAAAAATTATCAAGTTTGGTAAGTGACAAAGGAATTTTGTTTCCAAACTTAACATATTAGTTCTAAATTATTCGAAGATAGATTTTACACTTCAATTGCACTTGTGTGAAATAATCTGTAGTGTGTAACAAAAATTATACAACATAGTTCACTTTTGATATGTCATTGAATTGTTACCGCTCTGGCTTAAGAAGTTCTACATAATTTGTTAAAATAATGTAGATTAATTACAACTTTGATCTGGATCAGTGGGTATAAGGCTAAATGTCTTCTTGATGCCATGAAATCTGCTTGCAGCCCATATTTTTTGTTGTCCAATAACTGGGATGCTGTTTAAACTTTGCTTAGCCTTGCCATTAAATCACGTATGTTGCAGGTACCGTCTATTCTTTATGTTTAAGTCAGGAAGTGATTAGGTTAGTAGCACAAATTGGAAGTCCCCCCCCCCCCCCCCCCCCCCCCCCAACGTTATGTTTCGTTTTTTTTTTGCGGATAGAGGGATCACGAATTGGTTAGCTAATCTGTTTGTACTGTCTCATGCCACAGGTGGTACGTTCAGGACTGGCATTTGTCTTCACTTGTGTGGAATTGGACATAGATGGGCTGTGGATGATCTTAACTAACGACATTTAGGCTTGTAAAAGATTTTCTTTTATTGAGGCCGTCAAAGCTAACCATTTTTGTATGGCTGAAAAGTTATCTGCCCTTGTTGTAATATGTGCATGTAGTCCAAGCAACCCTCTCGAATGTCAATCCAGTAGCAGTCGCCACTTGGCCAGTAGACCATAGAAAGCACTCGCCATTTCACGATTTATACTCGCCACATACCAAATACATCCTGCACGATGCATGGTTTTTCTAATTTATGCATTTCCGAAATTGTAAAATTTTCTTTAACCCCAGTATCAATGTAGAAAGAGCAGTAGCGTAGCCCTTAAAAATCTTAGCATAATGACGAAACCATTCGTCTATAACTTGTACGGTTCCCGAGATATGGCTCTTTCCGTGTCATTGTCAATTGCTTGTCGCCATTTTGGCGAGTAAGGCTAAGTTCCAAGTTGCCAACGACTGATTTCCATTCGCTAAATGGCGAGTGGCGACCGAGATTGGAGAAGGTTGAGTCCAAGGCAATCTTTTCAGTGAGACTACGCACTCAATGGTTATGGCATCAAAATTTGGGTATTTGTTGTATTGGAAATCACCCCTGTCTGGTTGGCACAAAACACTTAAAATTGGAAGTTACGTCCCAACTTTGCCTTTTTAACGTACATAACTATGCTGTGGCAAATTTTCGTAAGATATGGCCTTACATCTTATGTAAGGTCGTACAGAGGCAGTAGTATCACATCGCTGTGTGCACCACAATTTTAGAAATTTGCCATGCAAATTTTAAATTTACATGGCAGTTTAGCGATGCAACATCATGACGAAAAGAAATTTATAACTGTATTAAAAAATTCTTTTGAAATAGGCTATAATAATCATTTAAAATACTGTGAAGCCGATGTTAATTTGCCATACGGAGCGAAACCAACAGTGTAGGCTTAACGCACAGACAGTACGATATTGAGAACATCAACTACAGAGTCATAAATGAAAGCTCTTAATCCCAATCCCAACAAAAGTCAGTTTATTGTTATACAGTACTAGGTGCATTCAATGAAGTTTTAGAAATGGTGAAAATAAAATTATGCAATTTAATTTTATACGTCAGACGATCACACACGCACTTGTTTTCTAGCTGAACTATCAACTAACACCTTTTTTGCTTGCATAGAGACATGAAAACTGCTAACTTTGTATATATTCTGATTGATAAACAAATACTTATTTTGCGTCGCAGTTACGTACTTTTTTGGGGACCCTTCCGAGCCACGGTGGCATACGGAAATATTTCTTAGTATACTTAATGTTGGAACGTAATTTCTAATTGTAAGTAAGTATTTTGTGTAAAGTTTTAAACGGCTGCGTCATTGTACTGGAGTGTGCCTTCTTTATAACCTAAAGTGTTTTCAAATCTTCTAATACTAGATTTCTCCTTATTCTTTCAAGAGTATCTGTGCTTCCGAGAGCAAACATTTTATAGCAACCGTTATGAAGTGGTATTCTTAGATTTATTTAAGGAGACTTAATTGCATAAACAAAACAAAATGCTAAATCGTAAACCAAAAGTAAACAATGCGCGTGCATCTCTTGTTGTTAACAACAAACTAACGGGGCTCAAACCGCTTGGTGGCTGAAGTAAAACACTTTTGGAGCTAGACTCTAGAAAGTGATCTGGCAACACACTACGAAGCGTCTAAGTAGTAAATAACAACACTAGAAAACTCGTGTATAGGATTTTTGAATTTGCTCTCCTTACTGAACATACCGGCTGTCATGCAATGTGGTTTTAGTGGATCACTTTACGGAGTCTGTTTCGAGAGTAACTTCTGTGATACACGAAAAAATAATTGAAAACCATTGCATACTGCATCCTGAATACCGGCAATAAATAGGCTATTACTGTGACATATGAATAACAGTTAGCATGGAAAAGAACAGTGTCACAATCGGAATAACTACTATTCCTCTTGAATTTTTGGTGGTTTAAGCTGTGTAAAGGATGTTGAATACACATTTGCTTTCCGACCACCTTCATCACAACAAAAAATCACAGATCGAAGGTCGCATCAGTCCATGTCATTGCCATTCAAATCAGCCGCGTTGACTCGTGCACCACTGATCTGTATGTGGTAGTTGAGTTATTTTTCCCAAAGGTGGTTGAAGTAGGGTTTTACCAGTTGTCCTATTTTCCCATAGACAGGGCTGAAGATGTTCATCAGTGGGGCCCTCTGTGTTTGAAAATGCCTTATGGGTAGGGATTCAAGCCCCCTGAGATGGGCCTCACTGAAAGAAATGGATTGAAGGAAAACTGTTCCACTGTAGCAGCTTCCCAATCGATGACGTGCCGAGGAAAACCTTTCAGATGCATGGCAATTCCGTTGGTAGCTTTCATCTTTCTCACGTCTCCTTGGTGTTCCTTGATCCCACCAGAAGTTTGCGCTTAGTCTTGCCATCCACAAGACCTGCACGAAGCCAATACACAACTCCCCTTCGGGTGAAGGCATCAGGCGGGGCACTTCAAAACGCTGCGATTGGGGAGGGGGGAGTCCGGCCGTACTACTCGTTTCGTACTAAGTCGGGTAGGATAACGGTGCGGGGAAGGGGTGACTGGTCGATGGAGCGACAATGGGAAGAAATGTGGGAGAGGAGGCAGATGGCAGTGTCATATTCAAAAGCAGCTTCTGCACCTTTCTCCTCTTTGACGTTTCGTTCAGCATTATTGAACAGTGAGTGTTCGTCATGAACTTTAACCAAAGTAAAAGCACTGAATTGACCGATTTATCGGTATTCAAAATCTCTTAAGCAGCTTCTTCAGGATGTGGAGGAACGCTACATTGAATCTGGATCACTTACCTGAATGATTGCATAATCTCCGACTTTTCTTCTGTGATGGAGAACACTCCTTTCGGGGACAGAGTAAGTTAGAAAATAAGTTAACGCTTTTTTTAATGCCTACCATTAGTTTATCCAAAATTTACTTCAGGAGCCCTTGGCGTTCAATACATGATTTACAATGCCACCCGAAAAATGAAAGTTACTTACTATACGTGTTGTGTTCAAATTTTAGTGTTTATTCTTTTCGTAATAAGTAGTGATTTAAAGTGGCCAGTTAATATAGTGTAAAAGTGAAAATCACTGGACTATTCTTTTCACTACAGTAAGTAAGTTCCGACACTTGGTTGTATCTTTTACAGGCACCACCGCCGCATCTTGGTAGAATTACTTCAAGATCCCTCACAGGAGCTGAGGTTGACAGAAAGCATTTTGCAGCAAGATGCAAAAAACTATCATGCCTGGCAACATAGGTATGCACTCTTATATCAGAATTAGTTGACCTATAACTAGAGACAGTATGAGTGAAGAACGGTGTATTTTAGGGGGGGGGGGGTCATAATGGCGGGGAATTCTTATACTGCAAAAAAATGCATCCACCGTATAAGATACATACAGTAAAATCCCGTTGTAATAATAGCTCACAGATCTTTAAGGTTGTAACGTTATATGCGAATTATCGCAATTATAAATGAATACAGATTTTAACACTTGCTTGTTTGTTCGTTTTAGTAGTTTTTGTAAATACTAAGGCTATATCGAGCTCATTTTATCCTACCGAGCCGAGCACTCAAAAATATGACTGGTATACCGAGCTGATCAGTTCTCACCTAACTGCCATGAACAATTTACCTCAAACTTCACTCTTTTACCACCGTATAGAACACAACAATTGTTCAACTTGCATTTTCAGTAAAAATTGTTCTACATTTAAAGAACCCTTTGAAGCACTCGCTCACACCAAAACGTCCATTGTTACAACGGCTGAAGTTTTTTTTAATTAAAAAAAATACTCCATGGCTAACTGAGATGTAACGACATAGTTTTTGGTGTGAGCGGGTGCTTCGGATGAAGGTGAACGGGTCCTTTAAAGAACAATTTTCACCGAAAATTCAGGTGAACAATCGAAAATGCAGGCAACCGGTAGTCACGTAGAGTAGATGGCCTCTGAATGTTCATAATTAGGACCTTGTTTTCATGGCATTGTACAGCTGATGGCGATACAGCGTCATGCCCAAAACAAGGTTCCACTTATGAACATTTACGGGTCCTCCAAGCCAGGAGTAATCCACCTTGTAGGTCAAGATATAAATGATACTTTGCAATGCGAGTGGCTGTAAAACGGATGAGAACGTTGGTTGACCTTGTAAATACCAGCGGATTGCAGACGATTTGAACGACATGCAAGCAAAACACGTGGAAGATCTAGCCTGAGCTTGTGCAGAACTTTGGGAGCACCTGATGAAGACTGAAGCAGTTCAGTTGAAAATTTGCAAGATACAGAAGGTATTTGTGTTTTAAAAGTGTGCAACCATGAATTTAGACAGAACTGGACATTGTATGCGAGTTTCAAAGTAGTTCGAATAACGGTTTTTTAGTACCGTTCATGCTCTGCTCGGCGAGAATCAGCTCAAGATCGTTAGCCCTAGTAAACACCTAAAAGAGTATATCACGTAGCATGTTCCTGCTTTAGACTACACAGTACTGTGTTACTCTTTCCCACTGGTTGAACTTGTGGACACGACCTTGTGATTAGGCCATTAAGAAAAGAAAAGTTTGCCCTCCCGCACAGATTTTTTGACGGGAAATAAAAAGAAACGACGTGGCAGAAACAGCAGTTACAGAACAAGAATATCCCTTAGTGAGAAATTGAAATATAAACTTACCATTCTGGTCGTAACATAATTGTGTGGACACATGGTAGGAAGCATTATGAGGCAGTATTCTTCATTTTACCCAAACTAAAAAATATAATTCCCCAAAATGTACGAAAAAACAGGGTCGAAAAACAAAAAAATAAAAAATAAAATTACTCACGCCCGCACGTTTTTCTTGAGAAAAATGCCCGAGAACCAATTTTCTTTTTTTAAGTGGCCACTAAAAATTAATTAAGTGGTGCTCGGGAGTATTATTAAAAAAATGATGCGAGTGAGCGAGCGACATTTTCTTCTTCTATTTATTTGCAATTTTTTTTATGCGAGTGATGACTTTTTTTTTTTACCAAAACAAAAACCAGTAGTTTGTTGTACAAGTATAGGATACAATAGTTGGAATTTTCCAACTTACGGTATGTTCCCGGAGAGGCACAGACATCAATGAGAAATTCTAAATTAAGCTTTAAAAAATGTTGCAATTAATACCAATTGCACTTTCAATTCATCAGAAAAGCTTATTAATTACACACTCGCCACAATTAAACAGTGTTTTTCCACAGGTTAGAAGATTGTGTATACCATTGAATGAGACTAGTGTGGAAAAGCTTTTCCCACAATCATCAAATTCAAACCTTTTCTTTCTGCTGTGTACACGTGCACACACTGTTAAAGTGTACTGTGCCGCCAAAGCCTTTCAGCACTCAACACATTAAAACAGTTTCTTCCATCTGTGTACAAGTGCGCGCGTCCTTAAATAAAGCTTGTGAGCAAAAGCCTTTCCACACTCAACACATTTAAATGGCTTCTAACTACTGTGGATAATTGCATGCAACGATAAACCACTCTTCTTGTCAAATGCCTGTCCACATTCAATACATTTCAACGATTCTTTCAGCGGTGTATAACTGCCATTCCACACTCACCACATTGTATCGGTTTATTTTTTAACGTGTGAAAGTGCATGCTTCATAAAATTAGACTCATGTGTAAATGCCTTCCACATTCAACACATTTCTGAAGGTATTGTAAAACGAAACCACTTTCCCAGTTCTGCGGCAGCCGAAACTAGAGATCAAGATTAGTGATTAACTTGTAGAGTCTGGCAATCACCAACTTTCCACTCAGTCGCCAGTAGGAGGTGACAAAAACTACAGCAAATTAATGTCAACAATCGTTCATCTTGTTTAATTTATTCATTTGATGAATGTACTACATTGTAAATGGAAAGCTTTGTTGCTAGACTCCCATACTGAACTCCCATACCAAATACCCATACTGAAGAAGACGACTACAGACCCCACTACAAGCGATAGTTACCGTGGTATCGCGCTTATGAGTCTGATCGCTAAACTTCTGGACCTGGTTATCCTGAGTCGCATTAAAGCTCAGCCTTCCACTTGCGATGCTCAATTCGGGTTTAAAAGGAAGCACTCCACCTCGATGGCTGTGTATGCAGTGAAAGAGACCGTTCGGAGATACTGTAGAGCAGGTTCTCAGGTGTATGCCTGCTTCATGGGTGTGACTAATGCTTTCGATAAGGTGGCACATAGCTCTGTGTTCCAAGCTCTTCGTCAGAGAGGACTTCCATCTTATATTACCGATTTTATCGCAATATTACCGACTTTATCACGACAAGGGACTGACCGTCAATGCCAACAAATAAATTGGAATGGTGTTTGGCGGGGGCGATGATTTTAAGCCCCCTCCCCCCTGCTTATGATTAACCACACACTGTCGTGGGTGACTAGCTTTCGCCATCTTGGAGTGGAGCTTGCAGCTGATCTTTCAGACGATGGCCACTTAAGAAAGGTCCGTAGAGAATTCTGTAGTGCGGCCAACACCGTACTTCACACTTTCAGTTTTGCTTCAGAAGAATGCAAACTACAGCTACTGAGGATCCGTGCAACTGGCCTGTATGGCATGGCTACTTGTGTCCGCTCCGGAAAGTATCTGCGAAGGAGCTTGCCATTGTTTACCACAGAGCTATCAAGAGCGTTCAGCTTGTACCTCGGCAAAGTCACAATCATCAAGCTTGCCGGGATGGCAAGATGTTCACGCGGTATATTTGAAGCAGGCTAACCTTTGGGGAGCTATACTTGCTTCTGGGAACAGGCTGGTGATGGTGTGTAGGGGTGAGGTGAGGTCGCCAACAAACCAGAGGTCTTTGCGGCAGCGTGCCTACGATCATGTTCAGGGGATGGCTGTCCTGCAAGATACTAAGGGCAGTGTGCTGCCCTAATTTCCTGGCCCTGGGGCTATGGTTCCCTCACATGTTCCTTCTCATCCCTTGTATTTTGTTTCTGTTATCAGTTATGTTTTTCTGTTTTTTTGTTGAAAGTTTATACCTTGTGTACGGTAAATACATAAATAAATAAATATGAAATATTTGGGACATTGGTGAATTAAAAAAAAATAGTAACTTATGTTTGTGCTGATGTAAAATTTTAATTTGTTGGTTTTTAATGAATTTTACAGGCAATGGGTAATTCGAGAATTTAGCCTTTGGGATGGTGAATTAGCTTATGTTGATAAACTTCTTAAAGAAGACGTACGCAATAATTCAGCCTGGAACCAGCGCTATTTTGTCATCAACAATACCGTTAAATTTACCGAGGATGTCATCGATAGAGAATTCAGGTTTGTAGCACGTTAGAATACTGGCAAGCAGTGTTTCCTGTTGCATGTGAACAACATGTAAAAAGGGGGAAAATATCTTAACCACAAATAATGAACAGCTCTACTGTCCACTTGAATTTTTAGTGGATTACTTCTCAGTCCACCTTCAGAAAAGTTCAACGAACCTTCAACTTCAAATTCATACGTGGCCTGGCGTGTGATCATCGTTTCATCTCGTGGTTCGTTGAATTTTTCTGAAGGTGGGCGGAGAAGTAATCCACCAAAAATGCAAGTAGTTAGTGGAGTGGTTCATTATTTGTGGTAAAGTGTATTTTTTTCGCTTTTTACACAAAGGTTTGTAGCAGTAAGACCATTTATCTTAATTATTGGTGGCGTTTTTGGTTTTTTTTAAATAAATTTTTTCTTGGAACCAGCTGAAGCAAACTAATCCTTGTACAGGGTGGTCCACAAAAAAACTGACGACCCAACATTTTCCAAGTCCAACTTTTTTAGTTAGCACCTCTTAGAACCAGGAGAGGACAGAAATCAAATCTAATAAACGTGCTCCTGGTTCTGAGGGGTGCTAACTAGAAAAGTTGGACTTAGAAAATGTTGGGTCGTCAGTTTTTTGTGGACCACCCTGTATATACGAACTGGCTCATTTTTAACAGGGTTCGTATTCGACAGCCTTGATTGACTTGGAAAAGTATTAAAATTTAAAACTGGTGGGAGCCCAGAAGCAGAATATTTTTAGCTGGTCTGTGACACGTTTTTACCAATAAAAAATGGTCTGCTGGGCGAAGGAATGTATTTGTGGCCTGCAGATAGGGGGTGAAGGTGGAATTTTACATTGTGAAAATTTTCTATCAGGCCTATTTGGGTTCACGAACAAGTTTTGCCCAAGAACTATTTTCAAAACCCTTCATCGTTGTTTTTGCTAAACAACTTGAGAACGATCCAACCTATCATCTTGAGAATAACACAATTTAAAAGCTCTCGGAAAAATGGTTCAACTTGCTGTTCCTTACCAGCCAGCTTTGCAGCCTACATCCTCCACTGCCTGCTGTCCCTCAACAAAATTTCCGTGGCAGCTGTGCTAACCTTCGCTCATTGCTGCCTTCTGTCCCTCTCCCGTTATGGTGGCAGCTCCTCAGGACCTGTATCCTTCGACCTGTGTCCCTCAACCGCCAGGATTGCTACATCTTCTTAAGCCTCAGCCATCGCTACCTGCCCCCCTCACCAAACTTCATTGCTACCTGTATTGCAGCTTGACGCCTCACCACTGCTCCTTCGGACCCTTGTCCTGCGTTAACGGCCTTCGTTCCTAGTCGACATCCTTCATCCTTCGCTTGCCCTTCGCCCTGCGCTCATGTCCTTCGTTCATTGTTAACGTCCTTTGTCCCTCATCCGCGTTGTCAAAAGACCAACGCCTACACCCTTCGCTCGAAGACTGTCCCTTCGCTCGAAAACTGTCCCTTCGCACGAAGACACCTCACCTCGTTGGATGACCCTGAACAATATGAAGCTTTCATTATGGACCCTTCTTCCTGAAGGGGCGACTTTCAACTGTATGAAGCCTTCCTTGAACACCATTCACCCTGAAAGCTACCTTTAATTTCAAGAAGCCTTCGTTTGGAGACCCTTCGCCCCGAAGGACGACCTTCAACTGCATGAAGCCTTCACTTTTTCCCTGAAGGGCTACCTTCTACTGTAAGGAGCCTTTGTTCGAAGGCCCTTGGCCCCAAAGGCCCTTTTTTAACAACATGAATTCTTCATTTGGAAACCCTTCGTCCGGCCGAAGACGCTTCGCCCTGAAGATGTTCCTTCACTCGAAGACCCCTGTCCTCATTGGGCGACCCTCAACAATATGATGCTTTCACCGTGGATCCTTCGCCCCGAAGGACGGCCTTCAACTGTATGAAGCCTTCATTGTACACCCTTCTTCCTGAAGGCTACGTTCAACTTAAGAAGCCTTCGCTAAGGACCCTTCGCCCCGAAGGGCAACCTTCATTTGAAGACCCTTCGCCCTGAAGGCCTGCTTTCAACAACAAGAAGCCTTCGTTTGAAAACCTTTCGCCCGACCGAAAACCCTTCGCCTTGTACCCTTTGCTTTTGGGACCTTCACTCGACAAATCATGGCTCGTCCACTGGACCCAACGGCTTCCATAGCCTTCGCCTGTAAGAACATAACATCCAAGATGGCGCACCATCACCCTTCGCTCCTTCGCCTTCGTCCCTTCGCTTCTGCGCCTCTTTTCTTTCATCTTGAAGCACAAGAAGGATAGGATGCATCCTGCAACCAACGACGTTCTGCTAACTGGTCAGTGTTACATCTCATTGATTCTGATGAACGAACTCAACTGAACGACTTAGCTGAACTCCGCGCTCAACAACGTCCGTTTCCGCCGCTTTCCTCCAAGCCCGCTTCGGCTTCGTCCTCCCAAGCGGCCACCCGCCTGTTTTTTCTGGAAAAATCCGAATTTTCCATACTACGAAAATTTCACGCATCACACTGAATTTTTGTGACAGCCGGGAAATCCGTTTTTGCAACGCCTCGCTCAACCTACCTCCGATGAATCAGTTCTTGGTAACCAGCATTTCATGCTTTTTCTTTTTCCAGCATGTTGAAGTGTACATCAATGTCATATCCTCCCCTTCATGGGGCTTTTCCCTCGTGAACTTCTGGTCATGAACATTGTTCCTTGAGATCTTGCGGCAACCAACTCGGTCCCTCGTTTTCACAACGAGACTCCGCCTTGAGGCCACTGTTCCATGTGACATGCCCCCCCCCCCCCCTATGGCGGTTCCTAACGTCATGCTCTTTTCATGACAACAACCTAACGCCGTGTCACCTTCATTAACGTGACACCTACCACCAACACCAAAACCTGCTGCCAATGTCGAACAACAACTCTTCTCAGCGACAGCCAGCAAAACAAGCTGAATGCCTGCCATTCCTCACAAACTCTTCAAGTTCTGCCATCTATGGAAACTTGTCGAATCGAAACTAATGCGATCCCACGCCACCATGTCTTCCATCGTCCCACACCCCTTCATGAAGAAACTCTCGTGACATCTTCTCATACCTCCAATCATGAAAACATCCTCAACCATCAAGATGGACCATCTGACTCCCCAATTACCTCAAGTTAAGTGCGTCCCCCCCACCCGTTATTCGAAAGGATTACGAAACTCGACGTCAACTTTCAAGCCTTGCCAGTCTTCAGAAAGTATCCTTCCCATCACAGATAACCTTTACGCATTGAAATCTGCGTAAACTAGCTCTCCTTGGGAACCCACCTCACGACCTTGGGAGCCCGTCATGTTGTGCCTGCCACCAAGGATTGACGAAGTCAACTGTAAATGGAAAAATTTACAGGTGGTGGATATTTTCGTGCTGGCAACTAGCCCCGTAGCAGAATCTGTGCGACGTTACGTCGCGGACAGTTGAAGGCCGCTGTGGACAAATTTTGGCCAAGGTTCCACCGTTTTGTCAATTTTTGACCGAGTTTGACATTCCAATATACCATTTTAATCGACTCAACGAGACCTTTCCATTGGTGGAGTAGCCAGATCAATAGGATAAAGCATTGAAACGTTATTCAATAAAAACCATTAAACGTTTGGGTAACCGTATGATAAAAACAGATTAGCTGCAGACGATTTTTTTTCTGACAATAGGTGTCGCAGACAGTTGCAGAAAGTTCTGCTTCTGGGGCAACTAGAAACCCCAATATTTCCCGCAGTCAAAATTGGTTTCTATTGCCTTATCGAAAATATACACTACCTACACCCACCTAACCTCCCTCTCGAGTCACCGCCATTACATACCGAGAGGAAAAGTAGATGACTGCCTATCGCCGTAACATCATTTATGGAGGATCTGCGCTGGGCGGATCTTAAGAGTTTAAATCCTCCAGGGTAACGCAGCATTACAGGAACTGAATGCAAAAATTTACAGATAGTATATATTTTCGATAGGCAATAGAAACCAATTTTGGCTGCCGGAAAAATTGGGGTTTTTGATACAGGAAAAAGTGATTTAATTGGTTTAGTGTACTGTAGCTATAAGAACCTACGATCTATATCGTCGTCTTTGAAATTTGATACCAAATCCACCCCTAAACTCAACTCGACGAGAAAATGTGGAGTTCGCACACCCTTACTGATTGGGATGCCTGCTAACTAGCTACTCTGGCCAACACTGATTGGTGGCGACTTTGCATGATCCGTGTTCCAGTCCCCGACCTGGTTATCTTCTTCAGCCAACTCTACTTTAGCCAACTTGGCCATGATAGCTGCAAATACCAGGCATTATTGTTTTCGTCGTAAATGCTGTGGGGCCAGTGTTTCTCTCTTTTTGTAGTTGGTAGTCATTCTCGATTGTTTACATGGTTGTGCTTGGTGCACGACGCCAAGAATTTATAGGTTTGGGGAGGAGAGTTGGTAACTCTAAAAAGTCCTTATTGCAACGCGTTAGATTCGTGTCTATTAGTTCTGTGCGAGTTTTGAGAGGGCGCCACGTGTTCCTTCTGGTAATGTTTGCTCATTTTTAAGCCCAAATCTTAAGCAAACTAAATTACAACTAAGCTAAACGAAATAATAATTAAATACAAGTTAGTTTCGTTTAGTTTAGTTTAATTTTAAGCTGAAAACTGAGTAAATTCTCACATAAAACTCATAGCACCCTCTATAAACTTGGACGGAACTTAACTGAATGAATCTAAGACGTTTCAGTAGGGGGGGGGGATCTGTCACAAATTCTCCGCCTAACCCTCTTGCATCTTTATGGGATGTACTGTGGTTTTCTTCCTCTTATAATGTTCAGTTATATTCAACATGTCTTTAGCGTCCATCTTTTAATTTCGGGTGGGACCAACCAACCAAGTGAACTTAAAAAGGTTGATGGAAGCACGTTGGCCGACAAAGCTTAAGTGTATTCCGCATTTCGTAAAGCTGTAATGTTAATGCAGTGTTTTATGTTGTTAAGTTTGGTGTGCACTTACTTGAGTTTTGAACTAGATAGAGTAAGTGCACATCAAACTTGGAGGCGTAAAACACGGCATTGACCTTACGTCTTGACGCAATCCGGAATATCACTTCAGCTTCGTCAGCAATGCGCTTCCATTGCACTTGCAGTTTGCAGGGTTTATGACTCCCTTGGGAACGATTCGTGGAACGAACTACCGTTTATTATCTGGTATGAGGGATCACTTCTGGGGTTCTGCTTACCTATCCTGGTATCGCCTAACTTACTTGTTCAGGGTGTGACCCACTTTGCAAATTGCTCACCAGCGGGCACACACTCTCGATGTGTGGCACAACGTCCTGTTGGGAAATAGGATTTAGCTGAATGTGGTGTTGCCGTGCTCCTGTTAGTTTTTGTTTATTTTATTTTCTGTCCATGTAATTTGTCACCCAGTATACCCGTTTCTCCCCTGTAAGGTGTGCTGGGGCATTCATCTGGCCTGAGTTAAATTAGTAAATAAATAAAAATAAAAATTCGGCTGAGACACTATTGTATTCACACGTGGGTTCAATTCCCCGCTCAGACAGTTTGACATTTAAATCAAAAGCCAACGTAAATGGGGTGCATCCGATTTTATGAAACCTTTTAACGACATTACTCAAGAACGAAATACTTTGGAATGAAAAACTTTTAAGAGAGTTAATGTTTTAAACACTACTTTGATACATGACACATTAATAATAATGAAGGAATAAAATATAAATAAAGGCTTTCGTTTTCTTAGTATTTCACCGGTTTATGGCACAGCTTCTTCAGAGGTAGACTTACCTCTTGACTTATGTCTATCGTAATTATATTCTTATTGACGAATATCGGTATAGAAACTTCAGGAATATCATTGTTAAAGAATGGTTGCTGTAAGGAAACTTTTAACTCCGAGACTCTGATAATTATATATTTCTGTTGTTTTTCCAGTGAGAAAATGATTTTACAGCATTTGGTTTATTACATACGTGAACGTTAGTGTACTTAGAGCCCACTTTTTGATTTTCCTTGCAGGTACACGACGGATTTCATAAAAAGTGCTGTCCATAACGAGAGCGCCTGGAATTACCTGAAGGGGTAAGCCATCAGAATCTTATTAGTTCAAACCTGAAGAAATTGAAAACGAAAATCGTACAATTTTACAGATCGTGCTAAAAGTGTGTTGCTACTGGGTAGGGATGTTACGACATTATTTCGATTTAGTGACAGGTCATTATTTATGGTGGAGTATGGGGGGAGGAAATTTTGGGGGGAAAGAGGGAGAAGATTTTTTGAGTTCTAATGGGAAGGGAGGAATCCTGAAATTTCTAGACTGAGTAAGGGAGAGGGGGGGTGTTAAAAATCAGTCACTAGATTGTGAGCAAGATCCATGATGGGTTTTACTGTGAAACTGGTTAAACATTTAAGTGCGAAATACCGGTAATCGGCAATTACAGTGGCTGAAACTAGACATTTTATAACACAAACTTAACACAAATGCCACAACCTAGACTTCTATACAGTTCCTATTTTATTAAGTTTTATTTATTTATTTATTTACTAAGTTTTAAAGGGACACCCGGCCTGCCTTATAACTGTTCGCGCTGATCGCCTTCCGTGCATATACGAACACTAAGGTCATCTGAGATAGTAGCAGCGTTCTTTACAGCGAAGAACGTAGCTACTGTCTTATTTGCCATTGTGCCTAATAGACGAACCAGAATGAACCCAGTAATCGTGTCGTCACAAACCGGCATGATTCTCTTATTTTAACATCACAATTATAATTTTCTAGGCTAATTTCTTATAATTTTGCTTCGGCAATCTATTGGAATAATTAATAATAATTTTTACCGCATTACGCTTTTAGATTTTTGATCTCATGGCAATTATTAGCAAATTAGTAGGCCTACATGCACACACGCAAATGAAACGTCATGGTTATTGTATGCGCGTAAAGCATCATATACTTACGGGTCGTTCATAAATAAAGTTCCATTATATTCAACAGAAAATCTCCTAAATGCCACATTTTAAAACGGATTTTTAGCAAGGGTAAGACTAACGGTAAATAAATAGACCTTTGGGGCTGTACTTGATGTGTAGGATCAAGAAAAATGGCACTGGGAGGTATATCCCTTTAAGTTTAACAAATTATTCAAAACTTCCAATGCTGAAAGTGCTTTTTTGTTTGGCCGAAAATTGTATTGTTCCTCCAACCTGGTCACTCGATTTGGAAAGAGTATAACTATATTTTCAAAGTTTTGACACCAACAAACAACTCTTTGTTGCGAATTTTTGACAAATATAAACACTGGTTGAAGTTCTTGTTGCACAACGTTTATCTTCTTCATGTATTCACTGGGATTTGGCTTCTTCTAGTTCTGATCTAGAAATTGAAGATTCCAAGTACCAGTGAATGGATGAAGAAGACAAACATCGTGCAACACGAACTACAACAAGTTAGTGCTGTGTCAGTTTCATTTTTTACTAATTGGTTTTGTTGTTCAAATGATAAAAGTGTAGTATAATAACTTTTGAGTGACAAAAATGTCCCACGATCCACGAGCAACGCCGACATTTTCGCACGTGCGTGCGTCAGTTTTGATCGATTGTGTTGTCCAGGAACGCTTACGTCCAACACGAGCGGGATTACCCTTGTATAAAATGTTGGAGGTACTATTTTTGAAAATGCTCTATTTTTAAACTGTAATCGGAAAAACGTACTTATAATTTTTATTGGCATTTGTTTAATAATTTAGTTGAAAACAAAACTTCAACATAGTGATCGATGCACCATTCCTGGTGAATTATTCGCGAGTAGCAATCTGTAAACCGCTGCATTACGAATACCTACCGATCACGAAAGATGTAAACAACCATCTTTAACAATCCCACTTACCTTAAATACCTTTAGCGATTGATTTTATTTGATGCTTATGCTTTTCACTTAACAATGCAAACGTTTGCACTGTGTTGTTTATTGAGCATTCACGAATGAGACGAAATTCCTACTGCCCGTTGTTGTGGCAGTCACCATTATTGTCTGCTACCGCCATTTCGGACAAAGCTGTCGATTATTTTGTTTACAATATTATTTTATTTATAAAAGACAACGATGAGTTTTTTATAGTTAAACATCCCTGCAAAGACACTGACATATGTATGCAAAGTTGCCTTTTAACTTATTCATACCTGCTTTAAAAAAATGAAAAAAACCGGTTTTTAAAAAACGTCCGCTTTGGTTTCGGTTTACGAGTAAAAACCGAAATGCGGTTCGGTTTCGGTTACCAGCACTACAACCAGTTTCTATACTTGTCAAAATTTCGCAACAAAAAGTTGTTTGTGTCAAAACTTGGAAAATATAGTTATACTCTTTCCAAATCGAGACCAGATTGGAGGAAAAACACCAGACCGTTTTATGTGACAGAAATCAAGAGGTTATCTACAGGGGTAGCATCTATTGGCATAAGAAAAGCTTACCTTTTTTTTGTGAAATTCAGAATGTTTTTGGGCCTTCGTAGTTGGTGGTGGGGGGGGGGGTCAAGATATTTTTAGGGTCTTGCGGGGAGGGGAAGGTCGTCGAAATTCCGCCTACAGTGAGCATAGTCCCATTATCCCGTCATAAGAAGTACCAAATCTGTGTTGGCACTCTGCGAGAATATTTCAAATTAGTAAGAACTTGTACCGTAGTTCATCGTAGGTTGCATCATCGTGCCTGTCTGTAGGGGCGTAGGCAGTCACAGTTGCCGGTCTTACTTCATTCTGGATAGTAACAATCATACCCCAAAACGCGGTTACTAGAAAAGTCAGCATTAAAGGACACTGGAGACGCACAGATTTACGCTATAGGTTCGCAGCTCACCCACGTGCATCATCTCTTATTGCCGCCGTAAGAGAACGGCTATGATCGTGTTGACTGGTTAAATGGCAGTGGAATGGAATTCCTTATCAACATTGTTAAGGTAATTTAGTTCGTACTCACGGAACCAGATTGCTTGTAAAAGTAAGATGTTTGCTGCTGTGCACAGTTCAACCATTTCAGGTCTAGAACTTTTAGCAAATACACAGTTCCAATTGATAAGGCGTAAGGGAATGAATTACAACCATATTCCTTGACCCTTGTCACTTGTTTGCGGCAATAATACTGCCCGACTTCAGTGTCAGGTAGCGTTTTATAAAACAAAATTGTCCTACCTGCATACATTTTACTCAAATCTGGCAACGTCATGTGGGAAACAGCTATAGGATCGTTTATTTTGAACCATAAAGTCAAAGATCAGTAGTCGCGCGCTAGATTCGAAAACACAACGACGCTCTGAAACAGAGTACCCAGAACGAAGGAAGCTTGAAGCGGACAGCCGGCATTTGAACACATAATAAGTGTTTATATGACTATCGTAAATTCGCAGCACGTATTAGTTGTGAATCAATTGAAGTTTGAGTATTTGCAAATATCGTGATTTGACAATGTTGGCTTTTTTGTAAGGCTGTATCAGATCTGTTGCCAATATTTGTGGTATCGGCAACTTTCACGGAAATATTGATAACTCTGGAACCGTTCGAGATTACGCCATGTGCTTACGTTTTTGTCAGGAAATCGCTGAGTATCTTCCTAGCTATATTTTAACTGTTGGTTACTGTTTTATTAACTACTAGGGCGGCAACCCCTTGGCAGGTTTCATAGTGCATTGTTGTGATTTCCCGTTTGCATGAAAATACTACGACGTCACTATATCTGCCATGTCCACTTCAGACTTCAGTAGAATAAAGATTATCGAGATTGCCCCTTCAGACTTCAATAGAATAAGGATTATCGAGATTCCTACTGCGGACACACAAACCAACAAATAAACAAACCAAAAAAAAAAACTACAATCTTAGTTAATAGATTGGGCTTTTGAAGAAAACTACACCACTTACAAAAAAAATTGTCAACAAAACTCGGATTAACGATGTTTTTAAAAAAAATTGCAGATTAAATTTTGGATATCGGTCTCGGCAATTTTTTTAAAACTGGAATTGGTGCAGCCTTACATTTTTTGCTTTCCCATGAGTGGAAATTGGACTCTTGCAGTTCCGATTGGAGTTCAAGCAGTTTGAATTAAATTGTATTGAGGTGTTAGTATGATCTGTACGGTTTTGCAGCATTGTACATAGTTTTTGTTTGAATCGTCATAGGGTGATGTTTTATCGAGAAGTGTCTGCTTGTCCCGAAGTAATAACCTTCATCAGTGACCTGTACGAAAACAATAACCGTTCGCCTTATTTGTTGGCATTCATGATTGATGTTTATGAAGATCAAATGGAGAGAAACCAGGAGCATGCACACAACGTTTTGCCCAAAGCAATAGAGGTAAGAATCAAGAATTTATAGTCTTCTACAATACTTAACTGTGCGACAACGTAACGACAAATGAATTCTACGCCGTAGGAAGATACAAGTATCACAAAGAATTAAGACAGGCAAAACGAGGAAGGGTGTACATGAGAGGGTAAAACAACACATGGCCGACACGAGAAATACAGTGGAGTCAAACAGCATCGCATTGCACTGCATGAGTACAGGGCACAAAATAGCATGGAAAGACATAACAACACTCATAGTATCAAACTCTAGGAGTGATAGGCACCTGAGAGGACTTGAGTCATTGGCAATCCAGCACGAATTAGGAAAAAAAGAAGCCTCTTATGAATTTGCAGTGCCCCTCAAACCCTGCATGAAATTTCTAATGAGTCACAAGTTAGGTGAAAACCTCACTCAAAGAGGCATGAAGCACAAGAAAAACGTGAAAAACGAGTGATGAGAGCACCACGCTCCAAATACAGCAGGCTACGACGACCGCCGGATTTGAATGATGATCACGAAGTGACTTTATGTTGATGTGGCTGCAGCAGGTATGTAAATAGAAAAACCACAGTAGGAGAGCCTGAAGACAGGAGTTAAAAAAAACCAGTTTAACACTTATCGAGCCCAATTGGCTTTCTGTCCCGTTTATAACCTGAAGACAGGAGGACTGAAACAGCCCATCTAGTTTTCGTCATCTGCCTGTCGAAAATTCGCATTTAGCAAATACTGAGAAGTATTTTTTTAACTTTTGGATTTGAGCGTCATTGTGGAAAATTTATGATTAAGACATAATCGTAGAAATTGGTATTGGTAAATGAGGTACTACCGAATTGAAATGGAACACGTTTTCTCTTTAAAAGTTGAAAACCTTACGATTGCACGTGCACTCGTAAGGATATGATTAATAAAGAGTTAAGATGCTTTATTAAGTGTGACCTTCAAGCATTTCCTCTAGATACCGCATAAAAAAAATTCATACCTTTGGTTGCCAGTACACCTACAGCCGCCCAGGTTTTAAACTTTCACATTTTCCCATCAATCCTACATTGACCGTTACCTTCACTTCTTGGCTAAATGATGGTCTTTATCAAAGAGTCTATCTAAAACAGCGTGTCAAAGTTAAAATTCATACAGTGCAGGGACGTCATTTTTGGAAGAAGTGAGTTTGGCAAAACCTACATTCTTGACAGCTGATTATTGCCGTATTTCGTAAAAAAAGAAGGAAGAAGGACACAACACATTTCCTGAACATGATGTTTGCAGCTAGATTTTTTGATAAAGAAACAAAGTCCACTTCTGTGACATACCGTTTACAGCTAGATTCCTTCTTAAAACCCGTTGGTGGTGGATAATTTTGAATGCATTTAAAATTTTTTAAAAGTGCGACATGACTTGATCACGACACTTAACAACTGTTTAGCATATGTGCAGAGTTAAAGTGATGACTGGTCAGCGGGTTTGTTAGAACAGGCAGCACCCTTCCAGGGGGTCATATTACTAGGTTAATTACAGTAAACCAAAGCCATTTTAGCTAGCTCAATAACTGTGTGTGTCATCATGGGAATAATCAACACAAAAACCACAAATCTACTTCTACACAAAGATCACCACACTTGAATTTTCGGTGAATAAATAACAGTCATGTCATAATAACAGTCTTGCATCTGCCGTTCACCTTTATCAGAAGCAATGGTAGACACTAAACTTCACTTTATTACATCTTCAGGTACATTAAACACAAAAATCGCTTTGTCACGATGTCAACCACTGAACTATATACAGCGTCCATGCTGTGCGAGCCACCTGCTGCTCAGCATGCACCAGTTCTGGCCTAACTAACCTGCCGATATGTTAGGATAGGAAGGGCCAACAATGTTCATCATTTGAATATGATTTTTGTTCAACAGACTTATTGCCATTGATTCCAATGCCGTAAGTGGGAATCTCTAAGGCAGTTAGAACGGAGCAACAGTTCTGTGCAAGTGGCTCGCGTGGCATGGATGCAATATATGGGTCAGTGGTTGCAACGTGATAACGCGATTTTCATATTCAAAGTACCTGAAGAGTGAATTTAGTGGTTACCATTCTGATGAAGGTGAATGGCAGATGCAAGGCTTATTATGACATGACTGTGGCAAAGACCGATAATTCAGTTGTTTTACTTTGGTTGTTGTTCATGATAAAAACTACAACGTACATCGAACCGAAAAGTCCACTTTCAGTGCTGAAAACTGGCGAATTTTCAGCAGTTTTTACTAAGGCTTCCTCAGGCAATAGTCTCCGGAGCAGACGGAAATTTCGTTGGAAAGAGAGTAGTGGAAGTTCGAGAGGGTCTCCAGATCATCACCTGAGGGACACTGTTAATAAAAACAGTCGAAAATTCGCCAATTTTCAGTATTGAACATGGACTATTTGGTTGGACGTAAGTATTTTTTATCATGGCATGGCTGTACTTATTACTAAGGACACGTAATTTGCACGATTTTGCAACATGAAGTGGTAGGTAAACAATCACTGAAACAAAAACACCCATTTAATTGTCGCAAATTTTACGGCTTTATTTTTGGACAAAGCTCACTGCAATATCAAACTTATTATTATCGCGGAAATTACGTGTCTTTACTTATTACACCGAAAATTTGAGTGTTATCTTCTTTGTGTAGAAGTAGTTTTGCGGTTCTTGTGTTAATTATTCCCATGATGCCTCATTACAACCACATTAAACACCAGTTGCCAGTTTTTTTTTTCTGTGTGTTAGCATGACTGAACATCACCCTGTGAAAATATTGTACAAGGTAATTTCCTTTCCTCTCTCCTTGCAGACACCGTCCTCCTCCCTTCCCCTTCACCCGTAAACTGTTTCAGTTTTTTGCTTCAAGAATATTTGAAGGGCAGTGATGTTCTGCCTTGTAGGTAATGTTTTCTTTCTTTTTTCAGCTATGTGATCTCTTAGCTAAAAAACATGACACAATAAGAAAAGAATACTGGAACTACATTGCCCGTAGTTTGGAACTAAAATATGGGACCAACGTGGGAACGTCACTTGGACGTGACAGCACCAACAGTGCACCGAACATTTCAGTTAATTAAAATTGTGCTCAGACTACTAAAGTGAACAATTTGGTGTCGTCGCTGGATCCTTTCGTTACATTGTGTCCGCCTTTCATTCAATTTTGTGCGCTGCTTGGCAGCTTGAGGGACAATTTTCATTATCACCGGCTGATTTGTAAATTTGTTTATATTTTGAGGCATTGGAAGTAAAGTAATGGTCATCATGCTAAGTCTCTTTCTTGATGAACTTTAAAGCAATACTAATCAACGTTTTTCTCACCAAACGACGTACTGAACCGTTTACTTGATGGCGATTTTGTCTCAAGCTTCTAACCAGTCCAATCTTAAAAAGAAAAGTAAGGCTGCACCGATCATATTGGCCCTCCTAAGGCATAAAGAAGCATGTAGCAATTTACAAACCTTTGCGGAATCAAGAAAACTGTAGACCATCTCTCCATAAATGTTGCATTAATCGCCCACGAAGAGGTAAAGGCCAATCCCCCTAAAATGCTGTAAAGTCAAAATTGTGAATTGATGGAGTTACAGCCCACGCCTTAAATCGTCGTTTTTGTGCTGAAAAATTTACTAAAGGCTTTAAATACCGACAGTGCGGTCAATTTACTTTGGTTTTCGTCCGTAGGAAATTCGTTTTGTTATGCAGTACCAAAAGAGTTCCAGTTTTCATCTAAACCAGGTAAGTTTCGATGGCTTATACTGGCAATCTTCCTCAGGCTTGCGCCATGAGATGCAGATGCACAAACAGTCCACCAACTACTAAAATTAGCTGGTTTTGAAGAAAACTGGAACACTTTTGGTGTTAGTGAAAATTCGATGTAGTTTTATGGACAAGATGGGAAAACGGTACAAAATAATGCTTCTGTCAAAATCGTACACTCTAGTTTAGTTGCTATGGTAAATTTCGGTCAGAGCGCGATTGCATGAATTTCCAAGCGAATACATGCTGATCAACAACATGTAAACAAAGTTTCTACAACACATAGAAATAGGATGCCTGAAGAAGGTGAATGTTGCTGAATTTGCCATAGCAACAGAACTAGAGTGCTACTTTTGGTACTGCATAACAAAACGTAACAGAAGTTTAAAAAAATGAACATTTTGTCCCCTTAAATCTTAACGGTTTGACCTACTTTTTTGGCAATAGGTCATATTGTTGGACTATTGGTCCGAACCATTAATGGTCCAATGGTTGACCTATTTGCCGCGAGGTACAATGCCAGACTAACCCAGTTCATCAACCCATTCCCGGACGATCAAGCTTGGGCAGTCGATACCTTGTCAACACCTTGGACATACCTCTTTGGATACATCTTCTTACCATTCAAACTTCTGCCACAAATCCTATAGAAAATAGAAAAAACACCTTGCCTGTTCATTCTTATAGCTCCAAACTGGCCATCAGCACCATGGTTTCTCAACTCCTAATGCAGAAACTAAGACCGTCTATCCCAAAGGAAAGGTCAATTCCACCCAAACGCCAGCGCCTCGAAACTACATGGGTGGCTACTATCATCAGACTCAAGGAAGTACGAATTCTTGAAAGATAAGCCATCAGAATTGCAAGCAAATCAGTCAGGGACGCCACTAATATAATTTATGACAACCATTGGTGTCACCTGCAGAAATTCAGTTCAATTACTCTCCCCTTGCGTGATCTACTGAATTTCTTAGCTGACCTCTTCAACTAATGTTTAAAAGGATCCACCATTTTATATAACACTCTGCTCTACTAAAGCTGGAAGAGATGAATTGTTAAGAGGATTATCGCAGCTCAACCTCAAAGTCATTTAGAATAGAAAGACCTGCAACCAGAATATTCTTGCCGGACTGGGACCTCTCTTTGCTTCTCAACTCACTCATGAAGGGTGCACGGGTACCTAGCACTGGGGCGTCAGATTTGATAGGCGTCTTGGTCCCGGCTGTACATCTCTGGCTTCTTACAGACCCGGGTTCGATCCTAGTGAAGGGAAGTGTATATGTACGGTTTTTCTCCGGTTGTTTCCTATCCATTGCATGAGGGTTTCCTCTAGGTACTCTGGTTTCCTCCCTTTTACGGCAAAAAAACAACCAAAATGATGGTTATATTTTCCACTTAACATCTGCCGCTTGGGCTTTCAAAATGCTCCAAGCCTATTGACCGACACCTTTTATTCTATTCTTACGAACCTTTGGCAAACTTCAACCTCACCTGAAAGGGCAGCGAAGTACAAGCCCTTTCAATGGATCCCCGCATAGTAAGCCTTCTTGGATGACTACTAAGCCTTTTCACTGACACCCAGAGAATCGTTCGGATCTAAGACTCGGTAACCGAACGAACCAACAAAGCCGCTATCCAAGAACTTGCATTATTTTGTTATGCCGCAGGAAGTTGCTGTTACGCGGCGTATTCACTTAAAATGTTAAAAACAACCTCTTCAGTATACTGCTGGGTCAACAGCTTCAAAATTCACCATTATAACAAAGTAACATTATAAAGAGGTTAAACTGAATGAAAGTACGGTAGTTGTAGGTATATTTATCCACCCCCATTTCCATACCCTTTTCGCATCATTTCATCATGGCTAACTTTTTAAAAGTTCATTAGGCGTTCGTCGGATTTGATACTGCATTCACTTGGCGGCAGCCAACCACTCTGACTACTGGGACCCCTTATAACATTCTTAGTACGCGTTGCGACTTAATTATTTTTCCTTCTGTTTGACATGCTGTAAAAGTAGTGTATTGATGTGAAAGTGGAACAGCTAACTAGCATCTCTTATTGTATGCATTGGTATTCAGGGTTAAGACAATGTTTTAATTCAATTTCCCTGATATTTCCAGGTGCATCCAATGGCAATTTCCAGGTGTTTACAAGATGTTTAGTTAGGGAAACAGGCAGTAGCTAATGTTACGTTTTTATTAATATTTATATGCTTCATTGCTCCTTGGGGCGTTGCAGTTATTTCACATAAATAAATAAATAAATGAAAAATAATCCAACATCACAGAAAATAGCCTTTTAGGAGACAAGTAGTACTTTTTCACCACAGATATTTGCACCAGCCAAAGATTTGTTTATTTTAAATCTAAAATACTTGGAAATATTAAAGCAACAAATTAAAATATTTGCTACTAGCCTAGGATTTTATTTCTGATCTGCTAATTCAATGGAACTTAATAAGGCTGTACCGCTACCACTTCTACCGATCCGAAACCGCAGGATATCTGTTAAACCGATACCAATGCCGATACTGATTTAATTCAAGACGAGACTTCGTGTTGCACTCTTATTTTTGGAATCGTGGCCATCTGAAGGCAGGGAACACAAAGTTCTCAATGCAGATAAGATTTTATTCAGGATGAAACTTTGTGTTGCACTTCAATTTCCAGAACTGTGGCAGGCAGCATGCAGGAAACATGAAACTCTACATCATCAATGGTGAAGTGTAGTATCTGCAAAGGAATCTCTTAAGAAATACCGATTCCGATACATTGAATATCTGCAGATTTACCGATACGGTATCTGCATCTGTACAACCTTAGAACTTACAGATCTGGCACAAGCCATTTTTTGAAAAATGTCCATGTCTTTTCCCCGATTTTCAAAAAATTTCTTGTTTTTCCTGATATTTTGGCTATATTTTCAGTTTCCCCGAGATTTCCAAGTTCTCCAAGTTTTCTCTGAACCCTGGTATTGTATGTAACAGTTAATGTTGGTATGCAATTATAGTTGGTATCAATCAGTTAACATAAATCATTAATCCCGGGTACGTGTCTGTACAGAATGTCTGTAAATACTAAGATTGTAAATCATAAAAAAAAATGCCAACAATATTCTTGGTTTTGTTTAATCCAAACATAATATACTTGGATAAGACTATGTACATACAAGTTGCTGAGGGTCAGCTACTAAATGTCTTTGTTTTGTGGATTTTCTTTTTTTCTACAAAAAAACAAAGCATACGTTGAATGAATAATTGTACATTTCACGCCACTCAGTTTACATTTGGGTGAAAATAAATCTTAGTTAATGGTATCATGTTTTGTGACATTTTATTTTCATGTTCTAAATAAATAAAAGCATAATAGGAAAACTGGGGATAAATATAAATGACTAGGGTTGGACATTAAATTTGTATAAAAAAAAACATAAATGCAATTTGACATGAACCTGTGTGGTATGCGAGATAAAATGTAAATCAACATTTCATTATACGAGTCCCACATTACCCAAAATGACGCTAACATGATGTACCGACAACAAAACAGAAGATTACACATTCATGAACCAAAATAGGCAAAGTGGTTCAAAAAAAACTTTAAAATTTCAAACTTCATGTTTGTTCTAGGGAATTAGCAGGAAGGAACAAAAAAAAAGCAATTGCTGGCGTGATGGATTGTCTTTTTTATTTAATCACATTTTTGATCTTATTGGACCTTTTGGTAAAAAAAAAAAAAAAAAAAACCAACTACAATGTGTATCATGCCTCCCTTGTTGACTGGAAATTTAAAAAACGTTCCAGAATGTATCCTGCAAATAGATTAGAAATAGAAAACGTGCTAAATTCTTCCGAATCGGTGACATGCAAAATTGTTGGGAGCCGAGTGTTTCCCAAATAATAAACCATTGGGAGAGGAGGGGGGGAAGGCTGCTTCCTAGGCCCATGCGTTTGTACCTTACTGAATATTTTTTAATAATAATTTTTCCAAAGCACAACAACAATTTCACGCTATTTACCAAATGTTCACATGACCAGCACGTAGTCAAACCTTCTCCAGACAGTTCGACCCCGAAACAGTCGCTTGTTTAGGACGTGTTCGTGTACATTTGATTTTGAAAAAAAAAAACGCTTTTGCTTGTTCCCATCGATGCAGACGGAGTCGTCGGTGGTTCCGTCTGTGCTCATTGTGAGCTGGGGAAGTGGCAGCCTTACAATTTCGAGGTGAGGTTCAATGACAATTCAGACATCGCAATCTTCGTGATGTTTTTTCTTCTAACCTCACTTCAAAATGGCGAGGCGGCCGCTTTCCAACACATAATGAGCGCAAACAGAGGGAGCCGCCAACGACTCCCGAACAGCAACTACAAGAACGTGCAAAAGCGGTTTTTTTTTTTCAGTGTGCACCAACACATCTTCGTAAGCAAGTGTATTCCTGGCTTGACGTGCCTGAAAAGGTGGAACACCTTAGAACGATATAAAACCACAGAAAACGCGCAACTTAACTACGTTTTTGTGTAGCGAGCGTTCTGTAAATAGTGTGGAACTATTGTGTTGTGATGAGTGTATTGGCCTTTAAATTTAGCCAAAAATTGACCTATTTTGAAATAAAAAACTATGAAACACTAAAAACTTCAAAAGTTAGCAGTCTAGTAAAGATGTCCGGGGAGGAGGGGGAGGCAAACCTGGAGCCCTTTGATCGCAGTAGGGCCATGAGTTATGTTCAGAATAGGCCAGTTCAAATCCTAATCAACATTATGAATGTAAAGTTGACTTTTTAAACAAATTCTAAGAAATTTGGCTCCCAACGTAAAAAAAAAAAAGACCAGACTCCACTGGACACAAAATTCCCTCCAATAGTTGTTGGTTACAGACTGCATTCTGGTATGTAAAAGCTAACAAATACAAGAATTGTGATCTTTAGTTGTTAAAAACTTAGTTTGGTCATCGGAAAAAAAGGGAAGACTTGAATTCAACATAGATATCAGCGGTGTTCCCACAAAAAATTTGCACATGATGTTACGGACTTTCACTATGTTAATTAGTCGTATTTCGGAGAATTTCCACATTTCACGTAAATATCCCACTAACCTTGTTCGGTCATTTTTTCCACCCATGTGGTACATTGCATTAAATCTTAACTCGGCTACACTATTTAGAATACACTTAAAAACAATGAACACAACCTTTATATCACAAAAATTATATAATATACATGAGACCAAAATGAAGCACCAAGCTTCTTAGACTTGCACTATCATTTGCTCCGACATACACTCGGACACATTTCTCGCATTATATTTAGTTATTCTTTGCCATCTCGTCTATATCATTGAAGGTTTTGGTATTGGATTGTTGCGACGTGGTTTCTGTTTCAAAACACAAATTTCAAAACACGGGCAACATAATGCGTTGTTCTCAGTAATTTCCAACAAGCATAACGTTCACTAGATGTTACATAGTTTCCCAATGTCACTTGTCTTCGTTGGGCTTCTGTGAGAATTCATTTGATAGATATTTACATCGGAGGAATAGTTAGATGCGCTCAAAGTTAGTGCCAGTGACCAATCTCTTTACGCTGTACTGGCAGGAGTTCTCAGTTAAGCCTTGCACTAACCACGAGGGAGGGGTGGGCGAGGGTGGTAGAAAAATCTCCAAGGGCACATTAAGGGCATGCTAATTGGAAGACTCAACTGACAACTCCTCCCAGTACAGCCTATAAAGTTCAGTGGTTGCTGGCACAAACTTTAAACACATCTAACAATTCCTCTGATGTAACCACCTGTCAGACTAACTCTCAAAGAAGCCTGACGAAGACGAGCAACATTAGAGACTCTTGTGTAAAATCTACTGAACATTATCCTTGTCGAAAATTAGCGAGAACTACAACTTTTCTTGCCCGTGTCTTGAAATTTCAGTGTATTCTATGAACAATGTCATTTCAAAGTAACAAACCTCTCGCACTCCAAAATATCACTCGACATTTTCTTGCCAGCTGCACAATGGTGCTAATTCCAGATCAGTAGCACACACTGTTGTACAATCTACTCCGATGCAATCTTAAATTTGTATTGGGAACAAACGATCCGGACTACATTGTAATTCCAGTAGAACCTCTTATATTCAAAATAATTCAAGGAGTGTTTAGACAATAAAATTTATGCAGAAGAACAGAGAGTGGACATTTTTATTTGGTTAAGTTTTTGTTTGGCAGTTACTCCCATTCAACAAGTTTTCCTTTTCATTATTAGTTTTTGACGAGGTTGAGCCAATAATAACAGCGCCAAGCCGATACGTAAGGGTCGGCCTACAGCCCTCTTGACTGACCTTGCCTTCGTTGTACAAAGTGTTAATTGTTATAAAATTAACACAAAATGACATGATGCTGTTGCATTGCGAGGCTATACAGGGTATACGTGAATGCAAGGCATGCCTCATTTTATGAATTAGGAACTAAAATATACAAATCTAATTACTTTCTCTAGTTGTGGTGAGCTTTTTCCTTTTTATAACTCAAGTTGGAAGCTTGGCAACTTTGGATGTAACCAGCTTTATTTAATAACTGAAGGGGCAATACCATACTATGTGCATATTTTGTGGCTGTGTGACCGAATTTTAGTAAAATATTTGAAAAAGACTTCTGTTCAAAAAAATTTGGAAACAACTCTCCTTGCTTAATCTGTAATAATTTCTTGTAAATCTGGGATAAGCAAGAAAACTGTCTTCCCCTTCTATAAAAAAAATTACTCAAAACCTATTTGTGTGGGGGTACCCTTGGTTTTGTGTCGATCTTAATATTTGGTTCAATACATAGTAGTCAGTAATTGTTCAGGCGATTCACATTGATTCTGTCGTGAATTAACACTTTTTCTAAACGGACCTGTATTTCCCCGCATTTCCATGCTTAAGTGCCAATAGGCAACTAATTTTATACTCGTGCTTCATTAAGCATAGAACCAACTTTTGGTGTAGAAGCACTGCTTGCGTAAGTCGCTTCGCAAGTCAACAAATAATAGAAGCACAGCACTATCTACCATAATTCAAAATTGATATATATATATATACTTGTTTGCATTGATATTTTTCAACATAGTCATTTTTCATTTCACCGTGGTAACGTTTTGGAAGACAATATTAAATAAGACACTGTTAACAATGAGACTCTCCATTCATGAGTTTCATGTCTCTTCCCTCCAACTCTAACGTGAGGTGCTCCACCTCAGACTCAAGCGTCCGGTTTCGCCGATACATTTGTACATAGTTCAGTTGCAACTGCTTTTGGTAGCGAATCACTTTTTCTTTTTCTTCGAGCCACTGTACACGTTCTTCCTCGAAGACGTCCTGTTGCACGGCCATGTCTTCTTTGAAGCCCGCTGCTTCTTCTTTCAACCCGTCTACTTGGTAGCGAGCTTCCTCCAAAAGACGGTCCACACGTTCCAACTCGTCCCTCGCTTCTCTTGTCTGCTCTTGCCAGCACTGCACAGACGATTCGGCAACGGCACGGGCTTCAGCAGCCTCTTGTCTTGTAGCTTCTAATTCTGCTTGCAACGAAGCAATTATGGCTTCCCGTTGCTCAGCTTCATTACGTGCATCCCGTAACTGTGCACGCATTGTCAGTAGTTGAGCTGTGTGGTCACCTTGCGAGTCCTTCAGCTGTGATTTGAGAAGTCCAATCTCCCCAGTTTTCTGGCACATAGTCCATTCTGTTTCCTCTAACTGCGAACGTAGTGAATCCATTTCGGAACGCAATAAATCACTTTGCTGTTCTACAAGCTGCTTATCCCTTTGCATCTCATCACAGTCTTGTTTTAGTTTACGCTTGTCCTGCTGCAACTGAAGAAAGCAAATGATCATCATTGTAAGCAACAATGTGTCGTACATGCTGAAAAAATTGTTTTACAAATCACAAATAAATAGTTAAGAAAGGCAGGGAGGCATTTACTTTGAAACATGAAAGATATGGAAGAACATTGATGTTTTTTCAGACTTAATCACAACGCACATTGCGTTTGCAAATTTTCGGCTAACCACTAAGTCACTTGTTAGAAATCTCTGGCAACCGTTTGTCTTTTCAGGTTAGAATATTTCATTAGGAATGTTTGTGCTTGCATCGGGATGCAGATAACGTTCTGCGGCGTGAGATTTTGAGTTCGGCGCTATCCACCACTGGCCTTTACAAGGCGTACTGGGATGAGATTCGATGCTCATCTTCCACTTCTCACTGTGGCACTTGTTAAGGAGGGATGCACAAAATGGGTTGTGTGCTGGGGGTTAGAGGTTCATAACGAGTATTTTGTGGTGCTTACGATGCTTGATAGTTAAAGACTGCAGTGCCAACAAAACTCGGAAAAATTCCGGAAAATTACCGCACACTTTCACAATCACGATAACGACTTCGTCCAGCGAATTTTCGATAGCTTGAGCTGCTAACTGGAGTGGAAAATGTAAAAGGTCCGAGCTATTTCCTTAAGGCCCGAAGAAGATAGCAGCTCAAGCTATCGAAAATTCGCTGGACGAAGCTGTTGTCTTGATTGTGAAATTGTTCGGTAATTTTTTTACGGAATTTTTCTGAGTTTTGTTGACATTATGGCAATTCACAGTACGAAAATTAACGATTTTTTAAAAACTCTAGTGCCCTGAAGTGTGCGTCTCATCTTGTTTGTGACCAGGAGTGTTGTAGTCCTGTCCCAATCGATTGAGACCAAAACTCTCCTAGTCTCAACTCAAGATGAGAGGAACACCTCAGGGCACTGGATTCCTTATCTATCGAGCACTATCAGGATCACAAGATAACTTACAAGATACTCGGTGTACAGTATCTCGTCAACCCCTTCCTAATGAATCACTGAGAGTAAAAAATGAGTAAAGGACTTCATCCCAGTAGGCCTTGTAAAGGTCAGTTGTGGAGAACACCTAATGTAAAATCTTATGCCGCAGAACGCGATCCGTATCCCTAGGTCACGAGAAACATTCCACACAAAATATGGTAGCCTGAAGAAGACGAATGGTTGCTAGACACTGCTACCGAGTGACTGTAGTGGTTCGTCAAAAATTTGCAAATGCAATGTGTGTTGTGACTAACTTTGAAAATAGCATCACGGATAAATAGGCTTAAATGCTGAATTAGTTAATAAAAACTGTTTGTGTTTCCGGTGTGTGTATAAAAAAAAGGTCCTGAAACAGTTAAAAATCAATAACTAAATGCTATGGAAGCAACTATTTTGAGAATGCAGTATGTCAGTCGAAACTGAAATGAAACTAACTCAACGAATAAAATAGATCAAACCAGTAAAAGTGTTTACTGAAATAATATTTTTTACTGTACATTTCGAGCCATATCTCGCTCATTCTTAAGTTTTCTACAATCGAATTTTTATTACACAACTAAAGTCAAAATTTATTTAAATAAACAACAACAAAAATGGGGTCAAGATCATCCATGTAACGATGAGTGTATAGATTGGAATTAGTAAAGGTCTCTAGTAATTTGTGGCTGTCATTAGGGGCCAGTCTGGTAGTGTATTTACAATACTGGATGGCGCCACCGTCAATTTGTTGCAGGCCATGTGCAAATAATGTCATACAAATATTGCCATGTTTTGGCTCCTTTCCTCATCATACACTTTGTCACACCCTTGGCAACAGCCCCCCCCCCCCCCCAACAAGAAAACGATGTCAGAAACGTTGAACTCCCTCTCCCTTCGTTACCGATGACTCTAACTATTTGGGAAAATGCTATTTTTTCGTGAAATTCCTGAAATTAGTCTGAATTTATTCTAATTTCCTTTTTTTTTTTTGCTCTTTATGCTGTCATTTTGATAGTTACTCCAATATATATCTGTGACGTCGCAAATTTACTCACCCCCGCCTTCCCTTCCTCCTAGTCTGAAACTGTTACTCCGTGATTCCACCCCTCTTCGTAACATTCTATTGTGTATGGTCCCAAAGCGCCTTAAACCATGGAGGACGCAAAAAGTCGTATGTAGAACTGGTGACGCCCTCCAAACGCCATCCGTGAACTACAATTTTGGCCCCTTAACATGTCCATATAGAGGGATTCTACAGAACTGAACTCGCCCCAATATACATGCTCATGATGTAAACAGGCAACACTGGGGGATGGAAAAAGTGAATTCTACATCCCAAATCTGAAGAGCAATTAACATTTTTTTCTAAAAATGAGGAACCTCGGTGTATACAGTTTGTCTCCAAGATTGGCCCTTAGAGAGAGCCATTTGCATGCTCACTGCGTAGATGTTAGATTGGGATTTAATATGACCGCAGGTTTCTAAGATTGAATTTCCAAATATAACAAAAATGGAACAATATACCATACGCGAACGTGTAACAATCGTTAGGTTGTTTCATGCGACAAGCTCTGTCGCATCTATTCAAAGAGCATTTTGCACACAAGTTTAACGTTAATCTGGTCTTATCTCACTGGACACGTAAAGAGACAATTGAGAAATTTAAAAGTGACGATACTACACTGCATAACAAATCAAAGAAAGATGTCATCCAAGAAAACCTGTATTATGCAATTTTGTTACTGATATTGCCTTTTTCATTTTCTTAAAATGTTGTATTCTAGGGATGTGAAAATTCTAGCCGAGCCGAGTACGCAACCTTTAATTGAACTCTGCTCGTTTCCATACTCGAAATGTCAAATCCGGTAAAAGTGTGATAACTTCGCCAATTTTTTACTGATTTTGACATCCAGTGTACGAAATTCATCGTCTCGACAAGAGCTTCCTGTGGCGCAAATTCAAAGCAACTAGTTAAACCGTTTTTAAGTTATATTCTTAAAATTGAAAAAGCCATTTGTTCATATTGACCCACACTGTCAGTTAACCGCATCTTACTTGTAATTTAATATTATCCCAACAAATAAAAAAGAAACTTGCAAAAAAAAAAATTATGTTTCCCAAATCCTCGAACTTAGCTCGATACTTGACTCTTCTTCAAACTCGGATTAGCTCAAGCCGAATTAAAATTATTTGTGATAAATGAGACACCCCGTATATATACTTTAAACCATATGGTAAAGTTATTTTACATCGTGTACTAATTCTACTTTACGTAAATACTCTTACCTGATAAATCTGGGCAAGAGCCTTTTGCTGGCTACTCTTGAGTCTCGTCTCGTACTGAGAGCGCAATTTCTTAACTTCCCGTTGCCAACTATGTTCCTTTTCCTCTTGAACTTTGAAAATCACTTGTTCATTGTGTTCCATTGTTTCGCGCAAGTAGTTTATTTCAGAGTCTTTCTCCCGGAGCATCGCCTCTAGTTCTGCAACACCACTGTCACTCGGCGAAGGTGTCTGTGTAAAATCGTCAAGGTGCAAAACTGATCCTCCGTGTCCACCAAGTTGTGCCGACGACGACACGTACGATGCGGGAGTGTCCGGTGATGAAAATTTTAGGCAGCTGTCTGCTGTCGAATAAGTCACCGAACGGCTGTCACTACCGAGGACATCCAGTAAGTATGACGATGACGAGTGTGATGCACTGTAATGACTGACCTGAAAGAAAAGAAAAACGTGGCGTAGAAAGATATGTGATGTAAATGGGCTAGCTCAGTAGAAGTTTGTTTCAGATAGATCGTAGAACCAATATCACAACTTGTTGCATTTAAAAAAAAAAAAAAAAAAAAGAAGTCGGGTATCAGGCCCTGCCATACCCATTTTTTTTATGAGAAATAAAAAGATACGATGTGGTAGTTAATATCAATTGGTAATAATTGGTAAAAATTGTCCTAGGCCTGGGTGTCAACCATTCTGTAGAATGGAGCCCCATACAAGCAGAAGTTTCTGCTATTTCGCTTGCTGAAACCGTATTCGTTTCGCCCTTGCAATGTGGCAGTTACAGATCAAAATCGTTCTTAGTGAGGCATGAAAGTGTAAACCTACCCCTTTTGTCGTTAAGTAATTGGATGGGCAAGTGATAAGCAAAATTATGGGGTAGTGGTCTTATGTTTTACCCAAAATATTACCTAAAATAGAAAATAATTCTCTAAAAATGAAGTCGAAAAAATTTCACCCAGTGCACAGATTTCTTATGAAAATGGCCCAAGAACCAACTTTCTTTTTTTAAGTGGCCGTAATATTGTTTTTTTCCACAACTATCATTGCTCTACATAACAGCTGCTAAACAATTGTTATTTTTCCTATGTTTGGCTTGGAATGATTTTCACGTTTTGCCATTATGCACTCATCAAACAAAACGTCTACCGATATGAAACTGTTGCAAAGGAGGTTTAAGGAACATATCTTTTTAATTTGGTACAAGCACTCCTTTACAGGTAACCTGAATAAGCACATCACACGTTTACTTTTCATGAGGGCGAAGGTTAGATTATTTTCGACTCAATTGAAAGGGGGGTACATGGACACTTTATAGGTCACATTTTTAATTATTCCATTACTATGATCACCTGTTTCATACGATTCTGCTCTGAATCATTCTGTTCATTGCAAGTCGGCATTGATTTGCGGCTTTAACTTTCTAATTACTCCATTCTTGTAAAACACATAGTTTACAAGCAGGGCCGTAGTTGGCCCTCTTTGTGCCCTGCCGCACCCCCCACCGCCATTCGTGAAAAGAAACAAAAAAAAACAGCGCAACTGAATAGTAACTAAAACCCTAGTAAAAGAGACCTGTACTAAGCAATCGAAGTGGTTGAACACAATGAACATTAATTTATTAATACTTAGCAAGTTGGCCTGCTTTAAAAATGTTGATTGACTGATCAGTTGACCACTTAGTCGACAGACAGATGGACCAATGGTCTTAGCGACGTAGAAGCGGTTTGGTTGCTGGTTGAATACATTATACTTACACAGTTCCGGCCAGTGCGTGCATGACCAAGTCCCCGACACTAAGTGACTTGAGAAACTTAGTGTCTTTAGTGTCTTAGTCACTTAGTGTCTTAGTCACTTAGTGTCTTAGTGTCTTTACGAAGCAAGACGCAAATACTGTTAAGTGCCTATACATAAACGTTTTTTCCTTAATTGCGGTGTTTGGTTATCTGATTATTAAAAGAAAAACCGGCTATTCCGAAGCGAACAGCAAACTAAGCCCAAGCATGTCTCTTCTTACGTCGTTGCGAACTTGTTGCAACATCATCATTAAAAAATAGATTTGTGCTTTACCACCCACTTCCACGGTTACACTATTGGCAGGAATTTGGCCCGGCGGGCACCTTGCTCGCCTTACCCTTCCAACTGCCCTGTTAACAAGTTAACACTGTTTTGACCCTGAAATGATACGTAAAGCTGTCTTCAAATGACCCCGAGCCACTGCATACTTCAACCATACTTCAATGTGAATTATCCCAAACCATTCACATTTAACCAAACTTTCTTTGTATCAGGAGTTATTCATTACAATTTTGTTTCTTTCTTAGTTTATTAGAATCCGTAATTCGTATCCGTTAATCTGTATTTTATTTAAGTTTTCCTTTAGGGCAACAAAAAATCTCTCGTTTAGCAGGGCCGCCCACATGTCAAAAACTCTCCTGCGTGATGTCGTTTTTATCCCAGTCGTTAAAATTTTGCTGCATGCAATAATTGTTTGTATAGCTTCGTGTCTTGTTAAGTCCTGTTAATAATTAACTGAAACCTGTTCGTTGCATTCAGCGTAAAATTACGTAATACTAATATAGGCCCTAGGCTATTAAGGATACGCAATACAACATTACGTAAGGCCACCAACAAAAATAGTTGGTTCTCAGGCCCTGCCTGGCGACTAAATTTACCTCGTCGGTCTCGCTTTTATTTACTAACACATGCTAAATTTATTACTGTACAAGGATAAAGCAATTTAGTTTGCTGAAAATAAGTATTATTTTGATCCAAGCATTTGGCGGTTAAAAGCAGACTTGAGTTACTTCCAATAAAATAAAAAATAAATTTAAAAGCCTGGTGGGCTGGTTACTTTTGGAATGAAAATGCCGGAGAACCAAACATATTTCTTTTCACAGCCTAGTACTAAACTTAAGAGTACAAGGGTTAATTTAAAAAAGTTTGTATTTTGACTTAACACAATTTTGAGGTTGGAAGTTGGTTAAAATTTTAATTAAAAATAAAAATAAAAGCCGTCCGCTCTGATGGTCGATTTTGCTGATAATCTCCTGTTAAACAAGGTACAGTACTTTTTTATTTGCCCTGTTAAAACTATCGTGTTTGTGTGTGGATTTTTAAGTCGCAAAGTGATGCAGGGAAAATGGCTCCATAGCAACTAGCTAAAAGCATTAACACAAGTTGCTTGATGATTTGGTTAATTTGTTGAAATGATAACGAAAAAGTTATTGTGTTTATAACAGCTACGATATCAATTCTCTTGAATGTCAAACCAGCAGCATCGCCACTTGGTTGGTAGACCTCAAAAAGCACTCACCATTTCCTCGTTTCGACTCGCCATTTAGCCACTATATGGTTTTTCAAATTTGCATTTTGTATTTATTGCATTACATGTATAAATTTATTTACCCTCAGTATTATTGCGAAAACAATTATTGTGTATCCATAACAAACTGTTCAACTGTAACATTATTTTCCGAGACTTTATGTCCAACTTGATTAACACTCATCTTCACCAAGTTAAGATATTAGATCTTTTAAAACTCGATCTCACAATATCTTGCGAATTTTCGACAGCTTTAGCAAGTTTGGTGGTATAACTGTTTCACATCTGTATTCCTCAGGCACTAAGTTGGTATGTGAAGCAGTTATACCACCAAGCTTGCTAAAGCTGTCGAAAATTCGCAAGATATTGTGAGATCGAGTTTTAAAAGATCTAATATCTTAACTTGGTGAAGATGAGTGTTAATCAAGTTGGACATAAAGTCTCGGAAAATATTGTAATTTTTCACCGTAAAGAACTCCATCATTTGTTCAACTGTAACTTGTAAAGTTCTCGAGGTATCGCTTTTGGAGTGTCCCAGTACTATTAGTCATTATTTTGGTGAATGGGGCTGAAATTCAAGTCGCCAGTTGTTGACTTTCATTCGCCAAATGACGAGTAGCGACCTACCAAACGTTGGAGTGAATTGTACAATATCATTAAGCTGTTGTGTTGGTGTCTTATGCGACGCCCACACGCCATATTTACATGTAAGAACAAAAGAAAAATATGTCTTAGAGAAAAAAAAAGAACTTGATAACATACCTGATGGCCAGATGGTTTGAGATCAGAATCAAGTGAATATGCACTTAAATGACTGGGAGTCCGTGGACCATGGGTAAGGGACGGAGGAGCTGTTGTCGTTGGCGTCACCGCCGCAGAAGAACACGATGCCACCGAAGAAGCGACTGAAGAGGGCGGTCCATCGAAGCGGTTCCTCGGTACTACAGGCTTGAAGGCGATTGGACGGATCACCACTTTCCCCTGTAAAAGAAAAACAAAAAGACGATGAGTCAAGAAGTCGTCAGTGAGAGGTAGAGCCGTGGCACGGCCCAACGATGCAAGGCTAACACCCAACTTGTGCAGCAAACACATACGTTGGAACCATCAGCGGCCAAAGCCAAAGCGTGCAAGACACGGTCCTGTGACTAGGAGAGCCAGCCAAGCAAATAGCACAGTGTTATGACCAGCTGCTACCGTAACGGCAGGCGTGTGTCCGCTGTGATCATCCAAGCACATCATCTCGCCACAAAAGTTGAAAAGACATCCATTCACTGATGCGTGCAAACACACACAGAGGACAAGGGTATCATTTGGTAGAAGTCAAGACCAGCCAACTCCACCCAAACTGATCCTAATTATGTTAAGTGCCTCTAATCCGACGAATTACAATTGACTTTCTGTCCTCTGTGGCCTAAAAATAGCGCTACCAACAAAAGGACAAGTTCTTCATGTTATAATACAGATTCAGATTAAAACCAGCATTAGTTTACTACAACACAGGAATTATTAGGTTTACAATTCTAATTATTAATGCAACTGACCTTCGAAAGGGTTTGCGTAAGAACACATGCACAAAGTTCACACACTTTCTAGAACTTTTTCCAAAACCAATACAAATTTTTCAAGGGCCTGTATTAATCAAGAAAAGTGTGAGCAAAACCTCACCAAACACTAAAAGGTTCACGTTTTAATCACGCACGTGATAGGAAAAAACACAGCGGGAAAAAGACCGATAGAAAAAACCACGAAGAAAAAAAGGATAAACTGTGGGAAAAAAAGCCAGACGAAAAAATTGTTTTGTGGTTTATCTTTTTTTATGTTGTTGTTGTTAAAAATTAGGTTAGGACAGTTGCCTTGGCTCGAATTTCACCATTATTTAAAGAGTTTACCCAGGGAACTTTTTTTTTCCTTCGTTCTTTTTCTGCAGCTTTTTTCTAAATATGTTTTAATCGTCTTATAAACCAACTAATGAAAATGCATGGAGTAGCAAAATTTATAAGATAAGCTCAACGACATTTTACTACAACCACGAAAGTTATTTAAAACATACTGCAAGTTTGTCTTAATCTTGTTCAAAGCTGGGGGGATATTATTTTAAATTAAGACAAGAAACAATTAAATTTAAGGCTCTCAGGGAGATAAAAAACAATTTCAGGGAATTCAGGGCCTGGAATTTTTTCTAACAAATTCATGCACATCCAAGGACTTCACGCACCTTGTTGCGAACCCTGCTTCAATGGTTTCTATTTTTTTTAAAAGCAAACACCCGTCGTACGTGCTGCTACTTAGTTCGGTTTCATTCACTTTAGGTATAATTTGTCTTGCTTATTACACTACAGTAGATTCTCAATACAATCAGCCTCTAAATAAGAAAATTTGGCCTACAGAGAGCAACTTTTAACTTAGTTGGACATTTTCAATTCATATGGTGGAAATCTCATCATTTAACGAACTGTTGTGTAAGGAACAGCTCAATAAAAAAGAACTCTTCCATAACTGCAATGTACAGCTCTATTGTTAAACTATAAAACCACCTGATAAAGAACCCAATTTATGAAACCAACACTGTAGCGTAGAAAACACTGAATTCAACCAAAAAGGAAAAGGCAAACTTGAACAAAAGTAAAAACTTTCTAGTACAAAAGCACAGTTAAATTACATTATGTCTACACACACTTTTCCTACTAAAATGTAGTACGATTTAGTTTTTGTCAGTGTTAACTGATAAAATTGTACGCCTACATATTTCAAATTCTTTTCCCTAAAAGGAACAAAGATTTGACCAAAAAAGGGAAAAATATGAAACCTGAAAAATGGACGAGTTATTTCAACGGCAGCTGGTTAACACAATTTGCTATCGGTGGCCTCTGGTGGCAAGAAATTGCACTACAATTGGTAAAGCTCAAATTCTTTAAACAGGAAAGCCATATGGACTATTTTAACACTTCTCAAATTCTTTCTTAGTGTATAAAATCCTGTATGCAACAGATTTTAATTACTCTTTTTGATGGCCTATTGTTGTAATAATTGGCCATCATTGCCATTTTAAAAATGGAGGTTACTGTAAACTGTTTACAGTCTGCAACGTTGTGGGTTTAAATGGCTATAAAAAACCCCAAGCAACAAATCCTAAACCATAGTTTGAAAATTCAACTTTGCATGGTAGCCACACAGGAGGAAAAGCAAACTTAAAAATACTTGTGATGTTTGAAGCCACAAAAACACACATTTTTAAAATTTGTTCTAAATTGTCTCTCTCCTCGTCCCGGGGCAGATAACCCAGTTTTGGTTCGTGCTCTCTGAAAACAAACAACAAACCTGCAGCATCGAGCAACCACGAGTTGGGATGCAAAACGAAATTTAGAAAAATGTTAACTTGAGTGCAATGAATGCACTTGCACAGGGAGTAAGCAAGGGAGAGGTTGACACATTGAGATGCCTATACACATGTTGCACCCTTTAAAACCCCTTTCGACTGACTTACTCGCAAAACAATAAAAATACAAGACGAATTCTACCAACACTAATTTCACTTAAAAAAAACCCACACCATTTCCACGCTTAACCTAAACCCTTCAGTGATAAAGCCTTTATATATTAATGAGAAATTGCCACGTGGCAATCTACTTTGATATTTTGAAATCATATTGGAGGCAAAAAAAACCGCTTATTTCAAACTTCTGGTTATCATAATGTTAAACAGACCATTAAAATAAGCTTTTTTTGCCTTCAATGACCTATAATATTAATATCTTACCGGCCGAGCGAGCGAAGTGAATAATGTCAACTAGTTTATTTGCATGTCTGTAAATTTGAAACATGACAATGTTCGATATTTGGTCCTATTTAGTTGAAACTTCATGACGTGGGAGTTTTAACGGATGAAAGTCTCGAGTTCAAAGATGAAATTTCTACATCAAAAATATTTTAGGGTGTGGTCGGCAGAAATTGGAGAAAAACTGGGCAAAAATCGTAAGCAAAGCAGCAAAGCTCTGCATCAGCAGTGGGTAGAAAGCACTTTTTGCACTGTGAATATGCAAAATGAACTAATGTACTAGGCCTATATTACCATTTCTCACTCGGCTGAGCAAGTGTAGGCCAATTGAAATCCGCTGCATTTAATGTTTTATAAACAGTATTGAGAAAGAATTCGGTATTTACTATATTTGATACCGTTACTTGTCACCAGGCGTTGTTGTCACACAACTGGGAGTTGTGATTGATGTCTCAACTAATATTAAACTAAATCAGAGAGGATGCGTGGGGACCAGGTTTTTCGCAAGCCACCCGCAATCTTAGTAAAAAGCAGAATCTCTGCACTGCCCAGATTTAATCATGGTGTCTACTAAACCCGAAATAACAAAAATCATGGCTTTTTCAGGTTTACCACGACTGGAATACATCACAAAAAATTATATAATCTTTAACCCCTAGAAAGGAATGTTGTGTTTTCCCGAGCACCAAACTGTTTGGATGGGGTACCATTCAGGGGTAACAATCACCCTTTTACTTATCAGGTAGGAATCTCAATCGCCCTTTTATATAGCACGTGTATAGGGAGGATCACATTCAGCGGTCGCAATAGCCCGTTTACATATCAGGAACATGGGTGTGATACCATTCTGGGTTCACAATAGTACTTTACAAAACAGCGTGGGTGGAACGGCATTCACGGGTCGCTGTTTCCCTTTTACATATCAGCAGTTTGGGCGGGATACCATTATAGGGTCGCAGCAGCCCTATTACAAACCAGGATCAGGAGTGGAATACCATTCTAGGGTAGCAATATCCCTTTAACAATTCAGGAGTGTGGATGGGATACCATTCAAGGGAAGCAGTAGCCCATTTACATATCAGGAGTGGGAGCAGGATATCATTCAAGAGTCGCAATAGTCTTTTAACAATTCAGGAGTGTGGACAGGATACCATT
>JAHWFP010141188.1:6244-18548 GCA_023313725.1 Lithobius niger | reverse complement strand
CCATGCTCCGGATATGTAAAAGTGCGAGTGCGTTGCCTGAATGGTATATCGCCCATGATGCAGCAGTTTGGGCAGGATACCATTCAAGGGTCACAGTAACCCTTTAAGAAATCAGGAGAGTGAACGGGATACCATTCAAGGGTAGTGGGGGGGGGGGATTGAGGCTTAATGGCGCGTCGACAACTTGGTCGTTAGCGCCAAGGGTAGTAATAACCCTTCACCAAATTGAGAGAGGGATGCTAGTCAAGGGTCGCAAGAGCCCTTTTATAATTGTATCAGTAGTTTGAGCGAGATACCATTCCAGGGTTGTAATAACCCTTTAACAAATCAGAAGCGGGAGCTGGATACTATTCAGGGGTCACAATAACCTTTTAAATTACAACAGCATGGGCAGGATACCATTTAAGCATTGCAATAGCCCTTTTACATATCAGAAGTGTGGGTGGGATACGATTCAGGGTTCTCAATAGCCCTTTTATATATTAGGAGGATGGCCGGGATACCTTTCAGAGGTCGCAGTTGGCCTTTTACGTTTGAGAAGTATAGGGGGATACCATTCAGGGGTCGCAATAGCACTTTTACATATCAAGAAAGTGGGCACGATACCATTAGGGGTCGTAATGTTTTTTACATATCAGCAGCGTTGGCAGGATACCATTCAAGGCTAGCAATAGCCCTTTAATAAATCAGGAGCGGGGCCGGATACCATTCATGGGCCACAATATAACGTTTAGCACTTCAGGAGTGTGAGCAGGATATCAACCAATTGTCGCAATAGCTTTTTTTACATTTTTACATATCAGCAGTTTGGGTAGGATACCATTCAAGGGTTATAATAGTCCTTTTAACAATTCAGGAGTGTGAACGGGATACCATTCAAGTGTCACACTAGCCCTTTTACTAGCAGCAGTTTCGGCAGGATACCATTCAAAGGTCGCAAGAGCTCTTTAACCAATCAAAAGTGTAAACGGTATACCATTGAAGTATTGCAATAACCCTTTTACATAGCAGTGTGTGTGGGATACCATTCAAGGGCAACAATAACCCTTTTGCGTATCAGCAGCGTGTGTGGAATACCATTCAAGGGTCGCAATAACACTTTTACGTGCCAGGAGTGTGGGTGGGATACCATTCAAGGGTCCCAACAGCCATTTTACCATAGCAGCATGGGTAGGATACCATTCAAGAGTCGCAATAACTATGTTATATGTCAGCAGCAGGGGTGGGATCCATTCCGGGGTCTCAGTAGCCCTAATAGATATCGGGAGCGATACCATTTAGGAGTTACAATAGCCCTTTTACACATCAGCAACATGCGCGGGAAATAATTTGGGGTCGCAATAGCCATTTTACAAATCTCGAGCGTGGTGGGATACTCTTCAGGGGTCGCAACAGCCTTTTTACATAGCACTGGGGGCGGTATGCCATTCAGGGTTGCAATAGCCCTTTTACGTATCACGAGCATGGAAACAATTTTCTGAAAGGGGTTTCCTACAAATAAATTATGCCATCCTCTCCTTCCTGCTATGGTTTCCAAGGGAAGCACTGAACTTCTCCAGTAGGATTTAGACTGTTTTCGTAGCAATTCTAGCCTCTGTTAAGTACTCGGTTCAATTTAACAAAACGAAGAGGCAATTGTTTACTTTTAGCCAGTGTTTTGTGGAGGAAAGAAAAAAATGCACCTCATCGAAAATGCGAAGAGGGTTACCATTCAACTCCGAAACAACCCCCCCCCCTTTTTTTTGTTTAGCATTAGTAATGGATCTTTGTTTCTTACAAGTATCTAATTTTCTAATTTACTATTACGGTGTGTGCAGACCCTAAGATCTAAAGGCAATATGTAGTTTACACGAGGCCACTACTCCAGACAGGCCTCACCACAGCCCCCAACTCAGTAAGGTCGTTACAGACCATTACGAACAAACAGAACGCTGCTGGCAGCAAGTTAAAACTTGTTGATAACATGTAGTGTTGGATTGGGCCACCGGGGAACTGCAAGATCCATGGGAGAACCACACTACAGGTGTCAATTGTTTAGAAAAAGTTTTTGATGTCTTATATTTGGAATAACTTTCCTCCAACACAGAGACGAAAATTGCATGTCTATGTTGCAGGAAAACATTTTAAACTCACACCGATTTCTTAAGAATACGCTAAAAATTCTGTCTTGGACCGTAGGGATGACTCGATCCCTCTCAATCAGACCCATAGCACATGTCGTTTTAATTACCCTTGTTAGAAAACGTACATCTTCATCTTTCATTAAGTCCAATTGTGTCAGTGGATCTTAATTAGAACTAACATTGCAGCTCTTTAAGGTCAGGAATTATAATCCACATCCGCGCTGTTATGTGTACATAACCGTATACATAACGGTCTAATAGAAATTAATTGACGAATTTGGGTTAATTTTGCAGAATAGAAAATAAGCATAGAAATTTTGTTGAAGGAAATTTATTTATTTATTAAACATAATTGGTAACTGGCTTATTTTCAATGGGATGAATGGTTTAGGATGCTAAAAGCAGAAAACTATTATCTGGTGGCCATATTTGGGCGTGAATTCCGTGGGTTAGGGTAAAACTGCCCGTGCCCAAATGCCTCAACATATTTGCCATTGAAAGTTATTTTTCTTTTTTTTCTTTCAGTCTGTATGATTGAATTTCGTATTTAGTAGGTAAGGTGCCATGTTCCTTATTTTAACATAAAATATTCAAGTTTTAAAGGTAAAGGTAGGTCTTATACCACTTGTCCTTCATTTTATCGACTCAGTAGCATATGATATTACACAGTGTTCGAGTGCTGAGATATAACAATACCTCACACAAATATTTTGAGCAGTTTTGAATTTTATCAAAATATTTTGAGTTACACCCTTAAAAATGATACAATCTTCTGAAAAACATTGTTCCACCCCCAGAATCACTAGGGACCCTTTCGATTCTTTAATCTGATGCCAAAATGAAGTTACCCTGCAAGTTTTAACACTGGCGGAATTAATGTATTTTTCACCCCATTTTGGGTCTATTTTTCCTGTACTAATTAACTTCCTACTTTGGTTGTTCCTAATCGATGCATATTTTTGTATGATAAAAAAAGAAGACATACATTCCTGACTGAGGAAAATTCAACAGCAGTGTATTTTATTTTTGAGTTGTTTAAGCTCTTTGTACTTTTGTATCAACAGTTTTGTGTCAACCTGGTCCTTGATTATAACCGGGTGAATTTCAAATTTAATCAAGTGACTATAATCAATAAGGATTAGGATTATAATCACTTGATTATAATCCTAACAACCCTGCTCACCGCTACAAAACAAAATGTGTGGTAATCTTAGTTATACACATACATTATTGATCTATAACTTTGCTTCCCTTTCTTCTGCCCCCCCCCCCGTGTGGCCTGGTAGTACAAAAGGCCTCAAAAACATTCAATGTGTAGCCTCCACGTCCACATGGCAATTTTTCACACCTACTTCAGTCACACAAGACAAATTAAGAATTGCCTGCAATTTCCACAAGTTGCCATTCAGAAATGGTCCATTGATGTAAAAGGCCATCAAAGCCTGTTATCGAAATAATTTCCAGGAACAATTACCAGGCCATTTCGTGCGTGGCTTTGTTCCATCATTATTTCCTGATTTCCTGTTCGATCTCTCTAGGAAGGAGAGAGGAGAGATCAGTGGTTTGTGGATCATTCTGCACGCGCTACAATAAGACCTTCAAGGTTAGCGTTCATTCCCTCTTACTCAAGCGTGCATCCCGTTGTCAGCATTGTTTCGGTTTTTTTTGTCAAGTCTAATTTCTTTTAAACTTTCTTTAATGGCTGCGATTAAGTAAAGGACAGAAAGTGGACTTATTACAATGACAAAGAAGGCGCATTCTGTCTAGTTAAAGAATGCAAGGCTATGGCCGGAAGCACTCATTCATGATCTGGACTTCTTTGCACAACTATTTCTTGCCCTGGTTGCATGGTTGTGCATGGTGTTGGATAAACAAGGCTATAAAATAAAAATTAAAAAAAAAACAACATGCTCAAACTGGTTGCTGCTTTAACAAAGTTAATTTCTTTTTTTTTAATATCGTGTTTGGCAAAATTAGGGTGGTTTGCTCAGGTTTTCCTTAGGCCATTAAAAAATAATAATAACGTTGGTTCTCATAAGCGCCCGCGTTAATAATTACAGGCCGCTACACTCCTTTTTATAGTTCAATAAATAAATGCAAAATTGTTCACATGACAATTCTACTTTTTTTTCACTTTGGGTATCAAATGTGCCTTTCTGTCGCTAACAAGAGCCACTACACTGGCTCTAGACAAAAGTAAGGCTAATGTTCGGGTAAAGAACGCCCACCTGTATTTGTTAACTTGGCTAATACTGAGAACTCCCAGTGCCATACTCTTCATTTCAGTTGTACACCGTTATTATACGCCGTTATAGTTTAGCTGACTTTTAAAACTAGAAGGAAGGCAACACCTCTTCATCTCTTAACTGGTTTCTGTATCATTTTCTTCTTCTTACTTTTCATTTTTGTTTTTTGGTAGCACACACTCTTTTTTTCGACAGTTGGGTCCACAGTTCACAGATTAAAACATTAGCAATTCGGTCATGTTACATGTGTTTGAAAACCAGATACCAAAATATGAGTATTTCACATTATTTCATTACACTTTGCAAGGAAGCTCCACAAAAAAATTTTAACCAAAAAAAACCCCTAGAAAATCGATGTACCACATCAAACTTTGAGAGGTTAAAAAAAAATGAAAGCCACCCACATCGAGTTTTGGCTTGTTCACTTATGAAACGAGAACCTAGGTATTTATTTTTTGCCGACTCCGTGCTTGGACGTGGTTTTTCTACACTTGAAATAATAATTTTAACGTTTCCCATTTTGGGGTTAGACGTTGAAAGACAAAGTCTTAATGTGGAAACGGTGAAAAGAGCAACATTTTCAATGCAAGATGTAAATGAAGGCACGCACTATTTCTCCTAACCATAATTCACAGATCTAAATAAGAGTTGTCCACAAACAGAAGCCAAAAAACCAGCAATGACCGGTTCATATTGAGCTTGGACCCTGAAACCAGCACTATAATCTTCGAACAGCTTTTAAATTAATGTTTTTTGGCATAGTTTTACTAGTTTTCCTTCATAAATTTGTTTACCAACAGAGCACCCCCCAAAATAGGTGGGGCATGTGCCCTAATATGCCGGCACCTTTGTGTTAATGTATGTTCCGTACAAAGCTTTGCCCCTTTCTTTTTGGAGAACTGAGTGGAATCCTCCTTGTTAGAATTGTTGAGAGGATTAATTTAAGTTAGGGCCACTTTTGTCTTTAAAACTGGGACCTTAAGGTCACTTTCATCTTTAAAACTGGAATCTTAGGGTCTATCTTTGTATTTAAATCTGGGCCGTAGGGTCGCTTTCATCTTTAAAACCGGGATCCTAGGGTCTCTTTTGTGTTTAAATCTGGGACCTTGTGGCCACTTGTGTTATTACATCTGGTAGCTTACAGTTGCTTTTGTCTTTACAGCTGGGACAGTTGGGTGGCTTTTGGTTTTAAATGTGAGACCCGTCACTTTTGTGTTTAAATCTGGGACCTTACGGTTACTTTTGTCTTTATATCAGGGACCATAGGGTCGCTTTTGTCCATAAATCTGGGAGTTTCGGGTCGCTTTCATCTTTAAAACTAGTACCTTGGGTCGCTTTTGTTTTTAAAACTGGAACTTTAGGGTCGCTTTCATCTTTGAAACTGCGACCTTAGGGTGGCATTTGTCTATAAATGTGGGGCCTTAGGGTTGAAATCTTCATCTTTCATCTTTAAATCTGAGACCATAGGGCCACTTTCGTCTTTTAAATCTGGGATCTCATTAGGATCGCTTTTGTCTTTAAATCCGGGACCTCTTTAGGGTTGCTTTCGTCTTTAAATCCGGGACCTAAGGATCACTTTTGTCTTTAAGTCTGGGACTTCAGGGTTTTCATCTTTAAATCTGGGTCCTTAGGGTTGCTTTTGTCTGAAATCCAGTACCTTAGGGTCACTTTTGTTTTAATATGGGACCTTAAGATCGCTTTCATCTTTAAATTTGTGACCTTAGGGTCGCGTTAGTCTTTAAACATGGGACCTTTGGGTTGCTTTCATCTTTAAATCTGGGACCTTAGGGTTACTTTCGTCATTTTAAATCTGGGACCTCTGTACGGTCGCTTTCGTCTTTAAATCTAGGACCACCTTATGGGGGAAATTAGACAAGGGACTTTTTAACCCACAAGTAAGAAAACTTACGATTCGGAAACTTACTTTAGCCAGAACGCCACTAATAGGCGTGATCTTCGGGGGAGCAAGAGGTGCCATTGGTGGCACATCTTCATAGATATGGGCTGCAGATGCATGTACTAGTTGTCCTTTGTGGTTGACCAGCGGAGGTAGAGGGGGAGGAGAAGGAAGGGTTTGGTCCCTTCGACCAGGAGTGTCACTCGTACTATTTTCATTGGTCCGGCAATTGTTGGCATTGGCACTCACAGTAGTACCACTGGCCGTCAAGAGGGCGGAGCCACAGTCGTCGACCCGGGCCATCGTCATCTTTACTTTAAAGAAGGCAACAGAAGTTAGTGGACTTCTATCCTGTAACAACAAAAGAAGCAAAATTAGCTTATCAATAAAGTGTTAATTGAATCAAAGTATATCAGTGATTATAATATATAACACTGGCCCCGTCGATCATGATTAAATTAAAACCAACAACGAGGGAATGATATGAAAGTCAGGGCACGTCATACATTGGGTATTTGCGCCCATACAATGAAAAAATCTTCATATGAGACACTGGAGCCCAACATGAGAAATCATGTGTCACTTATCATTTATGTTAGCACCACACCTTACACGGTTATTTTTTCTTGTTGCAGTGATTTTTAATATTTTTATCATACATCCTTATCTCCTGCTTGTGCATTAATTCTAGTTGCAGACCATTACGACCCAATGTCGATTTTTTGCAATCGTCTAACAATATCATTAGGTCGCCACACAGTCTGGTTAATGGATTTGCCACGGCAAAATATTTCCTCATCGCTCTCTGGCTAGCTAACTATTTTTCTATTTTACCGAGCTTCTGTGACATAATTGGCTAACTTACAGACTTCTTGCCACGCAAAGAACCGCGTTCTTGGCTTGGACATCGTCAGTGTTAGCGGCCGCTGCCTGGAGTGTCGGTAAAGACGCAACAGATGTACGAAGCGTGGCTAATTCAGCTGCAATCCTTTCCGTACAAGAGAGCACAAAACTGATGTTAAAGTCAAGGTTTTCTTGATCTCTAGCCGACAAGTGAACACCACGAGTGATGGCTTCACGTACGGCTGAAGCTGGAGGAAAGGGTGTAGCAAGCGATGGTGATGCTGTTGTTGGTACTATTGCAAGTGATTGTGAAACCGTTGCTGGGTGGATCGGAGATTGGTCGCGCAACAGAGGAAACAGCATCGTCCGCGTGTTGTGTAGAGATGGATTTTTTAGGAGCAAAGGGCCGTTTAGCCGTCTTAATGCGAACTGGTTGTTTCAGACGGATGAGGAACAACTGGAACCAGGAATCGCGTCGGTTGAAACGAATGAAGGATTCTTACGTGGCTTTGAACGCGGAATAGTCTTGTGTCTGGAGATGGGAGGTTCGGTGTAGGATTGGTGGAAGCTTGTGCAAGTGCTAGTGGTTTTTTCTGAGCTGCACGTAAAGCACGCTGGCGTGAATGTTTTTGTTTCTGCCGAATGGTAATCCACTTTGTGGGAGAGATAGAAATACTAATTCGACACTTCTTCCGATCCCCATCGTATTCCCTATGATTTTGGCAACAAGGGTGTGGATCAAAATGCACTATGTTACTTGTAAATCGTAAACATCGGCAGGGTAGACGTGAGTGCACATTAGGAACCTGAAGTGGTGACACTTGAACCGGTGGTAACGGGTCTTTAGGGGATGACGAGTCAGACATGGTGTATAGCGATGTGTGACAGGAAATCGGACGGTACCGTCGAAATGCGGGAAAGCAGACAAAGGGACAGAACGCTGCGCGCCCCTGGTGTCAGATTGATAGGGAAAGGCATGGGCGGGACAGTCGGGGGAATCGAGGAACCGTGAGTGGGGAATCGAAGGCGAGACGGTAATTGTTATGGTAATCGAGTCGTGGTGCTGACAAGAGGATGGGCAATAAGGTCGTAATGATGATTCGGATATCTTCTCGTTTGAAGCTTAGTAATTAAGGCTTAGCAGAATGTCTTGGCATAAATCTCTCCCCCCTCATCTTTTCTGCCTGTCCACAACGTGTTGTTGTAGTTTGTATTTTTTTGGTGTCTGCTATGCAGGAAGTGAGATGGTTAAAGGGAATCGTGAAGGTCTTGTTGTAGCCAGGAATTGATGGAATCGACGGGTCGAACTGCGACAGTCGTTTAGGTAGTATAGAGGAAGTTGGGAAGCCATCCCCTCAGAAAGAGGGTTTTTTCTCTTTTTTTTTTTTTGTTCTATTAAGAAGGCACCTAGAACCTTAGTAGAATATTTATGTTCAAGACCTGGAGGGAATCGGGAATCGAGGACTAGAGGAACGGCGGTGTGATGGAAAGTGTCGAACTGTTAGATAGTAACTTTAGTTGAAAGGAATCAGGGAGAAGTCGCACTTCATAGCTGTTAGAAGCAATGGTAAAGTGGTAATCGTTACAAGAATCGAAGGGATTCGTGAAGAAAGTTGTGTCGAAGTGTCATCTGTGTAAGCTGTGAAGATGTCAAGGCAACGGTTGCATGTTTCCTGAGATTGAATGTTCTTGGTAGAAGTAAAAAGTATCGTAATGGGGATATGATGCCAATGTTTGGTAGAGGATGGTTTGGTTTGGATAAAATGACTTGATTAAGAGATGATTTGGTAGAAGTGGCACAAAGGTGGATCGATCTCATGCTTCGTAGGGGTAACCGTGGCATCAACTAGGCGATATGGCTGTTGAAAAAAAGACGGTTGTTTGTCGGTTTTTTTTTTGTACATCTTTCATAGACCTTAAATCGTGGCGTAGGTGGCGTGATTGCCGTGGTACAGGATTCAGGTAAGCAACTGAGATTGGACGTATGGGACAGAGCCTTTGTTGGTAATGGAGCATTTGTTAGCAATGGGGAAAAAACAGTCCTTGGTTCGATCCGAGATATACCGGGAACAGTGGGTACCCAGGATCGTAAGACCTGAAGGGATCATGGTGTGAGTGGTAAGTAATCCAAGGAACTTGGTCATCCAGGATTGTATAGCTCACTTCAATGTCTTCGTCCCAAATTTCGGTGCACAAAAGGTTGGTCTTTGCAACGTGAATCAAGGGATCGACGTGGTGAAGTGGTGCCGAGTCTTGAGAAAGGTAGCAACCATCAGGCGAATGGCACGAGTCACAGAAGGTTCTTTGGAAAACCGGAAAGGGAACCAGTAATCGGGTAGGAGGACTGAATTGTGGTGACTGCAGAACTGATGATCCCAAAGGGATTGATGTAATGGATGAAGGAACTCAAGGAAGGATCGGCCTAACCGGTGATACTTTCCTGAAGTTGTCAAAGCGCGTAATACTGCGAGGGCGGAATGCCCCTCTGCTTTCTTCCGTGGGGAACGCAGAAAGCAGGTTAGGAAAAGTGGCAGAAGGAGGATCACGAGGTGGGCGCACGGTGGTCACCAGTAAGGAAGGAATCCGTCCCGAACGTCGGGGAGGTGCTGCTTGTGAGAAAAGAATGCGGCAAAGTGGAGCCGATACCACGTGAGAGGGATCGGTGGTTGAAGTAATCGAGGGTGAAACCAGGTCCTCCTGAAGGCAAGGCGGATCACAGGCCGCCGGAGGATCGATTACTACGGCCGTAAAACCCGAGTAATCGGGAGCCGCGATGACAATCGGTGAGTCCATGTGGACCGAAGGCAGAGACGACGCTAGAATCACTTTACTGGGGAGGCGGCATTGGGGCTATAAAAATGCTACTTTTCAGGTCCCCCTACAAAAAAAAGAATAAAAGTAAAAATAACACTCTTGAAATTCTCTTTCTCACACCAAACGTTCTCAACTGTTTTCTACACCATTCTTTTGTAAAAAAGATGATTTTACAAATCTCACAGTAACAACTAGGCTCCATTGATGTGGCCTCAAGTCCTTCCTGTCGCTGTGAAAGAAACTAATGTAGTTTTCTTAGTAAGTAACCAGAATTTTCTTGTTTATAAGTTTGATTTACATCTGATGGTTGGAGGGGGGGGGGCACCAGGGGGGTGGCAAAAAATTTAGGGGGGCGTGCGTCCCCCTTGCCCCTCATTAGCGTCATCCCTGACCAAAGAGAATTGATGGTATAAACCGGGATCGCAAGGCAATCGAAAGCACCCGGATAGTTGTCTTGTGGAGATCAGAGCTAAAAGGCGATTCACGAAGCGTGAAAGCCCTAGGAGAAATGATGCTGTTAGGCTGGCGCGGCGTGCTTATATAAGCTGGCCCTGGCCGACGCATGCGCAGTACTTTTACGAGCTCAGCAGGGAAGCCAACTTTCAAGTTTCTAGGGGAAATCAGCTCAAAAGGGGGAAACTGCTATAAAAAAAGGTAATGTATTTTTCGTCGGCTGTTAAAATATAGTGCAATATTAACTTAATTCCCATTGAGCCTGTATTTCTTATTCATTACTAAAAGTCGTGCCCTGGTTTCCCTAGAACTTAACAACGTTTCGTCATTTGGTTTAAAACTCAGCTTTTGTCTGTTGAAACACAGATTCTTTATTTTGCTCAACAACAAAATCAAAAAAGATAAAGCGGTTTGTTTTCTTTTAGGCGTTTATCCCAGGCTTTTTTCAGTGGCTTTTTTTTTTCAATGAAGGTAAAGCAATTGCACAGCTATTAAAGGATAGTGCACGAAAAAAAAAGAGTCAAGAAATGAGAAAGACAAAGAACGATCCAAAAACTAAGTCCCCGCACGAGCTTTGTGAGGGGGCCCCGGGGACCCCAAGCAAAGCGGGCAATCACAGCCCAGTGGTCAGCGTCGTCGGCTCCAAACCAAGAGAATGCTGGATCGAATCCGAGAACCGGCCCAATGGACTCTAAAAAAGAGGGTCTGAAAGTTTTTCCAGGCGGTTATGGGTTATTGGTGCAATCAAGCACTTTCTCAGCCCTCAGCTAAAAAAAAAAAAAAAATCAAGTACGTCCAGAGATTTTTTTAGAGTGTGAAATAATTACCAAGTTTTTGTATGGAAACTAACGAGGAAATGTCAAAATTCTTCTTCAAAGACCCAAGAAATTTTCCAACACTTTCCGAGCCTAGATAGCTCTTTTAATTTTCCAAGTTTTCAACGATTCGTACGATCCTTGGCAACGACTAGCAGTGCTGAAAGGTTAGGAAAAAATAGAAAGAAAAAATACGAACTGTACGCAATGCAAAGTGAAAATACGATGAGGCGGCAATGAGAAATGAATGGCTGGTGTAATGAATCCTGCTTGGGTATTTGGCTGGCAAGTTAGTGCTGGAGGGCCAAAAGACCCCACCTTGACCTTTTGAATAAGAAGAGGATTAATAAAGCACTGGTCATGCTATAAATGTCCATCTGAATTAGGCGTCGGGTGGCTCCAAACATCAATCAATGCATAGCCAAGGGCCACTTAAAACATGAGGCCAATTTTTAACTAGTTTTTGTCTTAAGGCCATAAACATTAAAGGCCAACAAGATTTGAACCCTACAAAACCGGCCCTAAAAAACGACTGTGTGCCCAGTGAATTATTTTTTACAGTCTCCACAAACACTGGTCGGTGGCAGCATTGGAACCGACGCCCACTTGGTTTGGAGTTCACAACTCTGACCAATCGGTTCCAGATCCCCGTGAAACTACCACAAAACACGTGCTGAGCTGAGGGGGAATTAACTCATCAAAATAGTGTACAGGTTACTTGCAATACCACAAAATACTTAGGATTACCAGTGGATTAAAGGTACATGCCTCCCTGTTGGATTTCCTGTACGACTCTTTTGCAAAATCCTGCACTCATATTTTCCGTTTTTTTTCCCCATGTAGCATGATGGTAACACGTATACATGTGCAGGATGTACGAAAATAGGAATAGGGTGTGTCCTTTTAACACCAGATTACCTGTTAAAGTAAGCTAGGATTACCAAGGTTGTCAAGCTAAGATTGGGTGGTTTACTTCGGATTATTGGATTACTATGTAGAATACTTCGGATTAATAGATTGCTCCATAGAATACTTCATATTACTGGATTACTACAAGGAATACTTTGGATTACTGGATTACTACAACGACTACTTCGGATTACTGGATTACTA
>JAHWFP010141187.1:6230-39442 GCA_023313725.1 Lithobius niger | reverse complement strand
TTCATTGCTAAACAAGTCAAACATGCACAAAAAAAGAAAATGTGAAAATATCTTGCATCAAAACTTTTTTTCTTGCTCGTGATAATTTGTCACACTCAACAATCTTTTTTAACTGTGAACTTACTCTCGAGTTGCATTTTCCCAACGGTTACCGTTCATCCTGCTTACAAACCAGTGTGTTGTGTTATGCCATATCTCGGCTACATATACTTATTAGTTATCTACTCGGTGGTCGCTTATCCCAGTAGAAACGGCCAAGTATCAAGCACACCAGTCAGGTATTAGAAGTATTCATGCATTTATCACAAAAACAGTCGATTTCTTATTCCCCAGCCTGAATGGGTAAATCTGTTTTTTTGCTTCTTCCCAACCAACAAACCCAATTATAGCTCACTGCAGGTGCAGTGCATGCGCCGTGAGGTAGACGTCTTAATTGTCAGGGCTCACTCAAGTCGAGAGGGTAATTGGGTTGGTATTCTAATCACAAACACAGATTCCCCATTCAAACCGGGCAATGGGAAATCGAAGGTTTTTGTAGCCGACGAAAATATACATTACCTGTTTTACATTAGCAGATTTCCCCATTGAGCTATTGAATCCCCTAGAACTTGAACGTTGCCTTCCCTGCCGGGTTCGTACCCTACCGCGCATGCGTCGGGCTGCTTATATAAACCTCAGCGCAGCGGTAGCCGACATCATTTCTCCTAGGGCGTTCGCCGTGTGCGCACGCTCTCGAGCTTCCCCGAAGATCCTGCCACCGCATACCGCCGCCCTCCGCGGTAGGCCTTTACCACCACCTCCTACCCTCCGCTTACCGACCGACTCAGCGGAGGTCGCCGGCTGTCTGCCATCCGCATACTTCCTGTTGCGGTTCGCCTACCTCCGCCTCTTCAGGCATGAACGCTCCCAGGGCCATTCTGGGCCGGAACTCACCGGGTCCCTTACCCCCGCGTCTGCCGCGAACTGGCCCTCCACAATTCCAGGATGCTCTTGCTTCCACCAAACTCCAGTCGTCGCATGACTTGCCTTCATCCTCCTCCTCGGTCCCGGGGAATACCCAACACCGCTCCTCTGCAGGCCTATTTTCCCAATACGATGCCTCTTCCTCACATGGACCATCCTCCGTTTTGACCTTTCCATCCGCTTCCACCGAATTCATACCATCCTCTCTGGTTCGTACCATCCTCTCTGCAACAAGATGGGCCTAATCATGTTCGCCTCTCCCAGGCTTGTGCTCGTCATCACGGCTGCACACCTGTCACACAGACCTCCCTCTTGCGAATGCCACGACAACCTCCGTCCGTCCCCTTTCCGGGCCTTATCTCCGTCTTCCCATCAACTACACGCAGAGGAGCCTTCCGCAAGTTTTGGGGACGGTTCACTGCTTCCGTTTCATGCCGCCATACCATCGAGTCAATTCCACACGTCTCCTAGCCTCCTCCTCCACTTTTACCGTCTCCCATCACCACGGTTCCTTTGGGGACCGACGGCCCTCTGTCACCCGCTTTCCTACCACCGAAATGCGTTTGTCTCCCCGTCCCCTTTCCGTCCTTCCAGAGAACCTATTCCTTGGACGAAGCCACCTCCGCCTTGCCTCCGGCCTCGCGAGCCTCCTCCGGCGAGCTCGACCTGACCTGCAGCACATCCATTTGCTCAGAAGTTCACTACACCTTCCTCCGCCCCACCCCGCCTCACCTGACTTCCTCTCCCTGTATCCGTGCTCACCTCGCTTCATTCGCCACCATCCGTCAAGGGTTCCCGGCATTACACGCCTACCGACCAATTTGCCTCCTACTTCCAGCACGCCCTTCGTTCCTGCTAAGTACCTTTCCAGGTCTCTCCTGCACAGACGACATCTCTCTTCCTCCCTCGCCTTCGCATTGGTAACCACCGCCACGAGCCTACAACCGACAAACATGGATGGATGCACATCATCTCCCCGACTACCCTCGGCCGCATCTCCTGCCACTTTGCACCTGCTTCATCCTCCGCCAAGCGGCAGTTTTTGGCAAGTCTCTCGCTCCTCACCGCGCCACCAGAGGGCGCCACTTGATGCTCACGCGATCGTTACAATTTTCAAACTCGGCCTCCGCTTTCCAACCGTCGTCTCTCCGCACTGCGCAGCCCAGCCATTACGAACCTGTCATCTTCCGAGGCCTCCGACAACACTCCATCACCGTCACCGGTTCTTCAGCAAGGAGAAGTCAACATTCCGTCACTGATTGTCTGTAAATGCCCGGGATTTGCGCAACTATATCTAAACCCAGAACTGATCCACATCCGTGCTGTCAGCGCCACCGCCTCTGTGATGGATTGCAGTACAAATGCAAGGTCTGTGTGTCCAGATCCCCAACTCGCTGGTCACTCATTAGGAATCACCATCTACTCTCCAAACAGAGGGCTGATAGGGCCCGGCGTCAGAAAGCCGCAGCTGCCGCATCCTTGACGGAGCAACGAACCCTGCCTGCCAACAAATCTTCTGGGTCACCCAAACCAGTACGGACACCATCCTCGCGAAAACAATCAGTCCCGACATCTCCAACATCACAACCCGGTGATTCCTCCGTACCTCCTCCCAAACGAAGCAAGACTAACTCACCCTCGGCCTCCGCAACGACATCTTCGGTGTCATCATCTTCTTCTTCCGCTACAGGAACGAAATCTACTCTCCCTCCAGTCCTCGCAACACCCAGTGTCTGACACACCGTTTCGTTTCCACCTTCACCTGCCGACTTACTCCCGGCCATTCCTGGACCCTCCGGTCTCCGCCATCCTGTCAGCATCCTAAAGAAGGCAATTGTTCCGGCCCATTCCTCCATCCGGATCAAGCTGGCCCGGCAACGTTTTGCACCATCCCTCCGTCTTCAGACTCCTGTGCCAACCTCCAAGTTACCAGTTGCTTCACCTCCCCCTCAGCACGCTCCTCCGCCTCCTCTGGATGTCGCTTTTCAAGTCGGACCTCCGCTTGCCCCATTTCCTTCCGTAACCGTGCTTCGTGAAGCCCTAACATGGGGCCTTCACCTTTCGGCCAGGGAACTAGAAAACTTCAATTTTAACATCGACTTCGTCTTACAGTTCACCCAACAGTTCGCCACCGATTATGCGACCCTCCGCTACTCCCCGACAGAATTACCTACCCTCCGCCAGTCTGCTGCTACCTTGGAAGCGCTCCAAGCTGAAAACGCTCTGACAAATAAACTAGAGGTCGTCAATAGGAAATACTACTCCCAGCGCCTAAACTATGCCTTGCTCCAGGCCGACTACAACTGGGTGTCACCCAGCACATTCTCACCGCCATGGAGGGCATATTAATGCGCAAGATCGCAAACATGTCGTCCTCACAATGCTCCCACCGCGCTCGGCACTTCACCGTCACCATCAACCGCATGGACTACCGCTTCGGAGCCATCTCCTTCCTCCGCCCACCGCGCTGCTCCATCACCGCTCCCGTCACCATATCGGGACCCCTCTTCGATGGCACCAACCACTACAGAAGATCCAACCAAGGTGCTCACTCCTCCGCTTCCACCTCCGGTGTCATCCGACGGAACCTCCGTTCCCTTACCATCACAAGTCCTTCCTTCCACACCGCCAAACCAGCAGACTTCTTCCGTGTCACCTGCCTTAGAACCTATCTTACCTTCAATGCTGTCCACTTCTTCACCACCGTTCCCTGTGCCTCCGACGGACTCCTCGATACCACCGGTCACCGTCAAACCATCACCTGCCTCTCTCAAAGCAAACCCTCCATTACCTGGCTTCTCCAGTTACTCTGTATGGCAATTTGATGACGCGCCATCCTTCCTCCCGGTTTTTCACGGCATCCACCCTAATATAAAATCAGCAGACGGTGACTTCCCCTGTTCCCCCTGCCGCTCCAAGGCGACGGGGTAGCCTTTGGCTTTCGCCTTACGCCGGACTAAAACACCCCACTTCTTCTATTTTTTCAAGAAGCTCTGCCTTCGGCGAGGTGTCCGCCTGTGTCACCCCCATGGATCTCATGCGCATTCCCCTCGCCAACGTTACCTCCAACCCACTCCACTCCATTCTTTCGACAGGCGGTCCTCCAGCACTAGTTTCGATTTACGTCCGGGCCGGACGTTCCACAAGGACCTTTTATCCGTCCAAAAAAAAACAAAAAAACAACAACAATGTATGATACAGACGAAAGAAGGGAAATAGGGATCGGACAAAACACCACCTCCGACGATAATGCCACCGTCGCGCACATTTACTGCGACGGCGTCTCTCCCTCCCATTAAACTCAAAAAAAAAAGAATAGAGAAGGGACTTCTTGCTTCAGCCTCCGCTTCCACCAGGACACCTTCTTCCGATGTTCCTCACCCTGCTCTCCAATACCTCCGTCTCCACCACGACTTCTTCCGGTTCTTCCAGAGGACTACTGTGTTCTTCGCTCCGGCACACCACCACCTTGACCAACTCCTGCCTCTACATGTGTCTCCACAAGATCATCGTGCCACCTCCTCCGTACCGTCGCTTCTGTCCTCCGCCTCCCGCAAGGTAAGAGGCTTCATGTATTATAAGTTTGATCTCTTTACCTTCCCCCCGTATGAATTGACCTCTGCATGCGATGACGTTTTATAACCATACCTAAAATACCTAAATAACTATTAGTTCTACCGCATCCCCAATCTCGCTCTTACCAGACGGAATTAGTGCAGTTTGTACCTCCGCTCTAACTACCGCCTCCGTCCTGTTGAGCGCCTCCGCCCCGAGTGAAAGTGATTAGGTCTGCAGATTGGTCTTCATCAGGTCACATTGTGCCTGGGGGTTGCCGTCTCGTACCACGGGAACCTGGCCTCCGCCTGCCAGAAACACTGTGAACCTAGCCCTCCTCCGGATTACAAAGTCTGCTAATGTAAAACAGGTTATGTATATTTCGTCGGCTATAAAAAGACTAAAATTGAAGGGCCTGCACATGCTTAATTTTAGTTTTTATTGCCTAACCGAAAATATACATTACCTTTACTCCCGCCCAAGCCTTCCCACCATGAACTAGGTTCTGGTAGGAGGAGAAATGATGTCGGCTACCGTTGCGCTGAGGTTTATATAAGCAGCCCGACGCATGCGCGGTAGAGTACAAACCCGGCAGGGAAGGCAACTTTCAAGTTCTAGGGGATTCAATAGCTCAATGGGGAAATCTGCTAATGTAAAATAGGTAATGTATATGGCAATAAAAACTAAAATTAAGCAGGTGCAGGCCCTGCAATTTTAGTCTTTATCACAGACTACCTCTCCAATTCAATTTTTTGCGTCATTGAGATTTCTACCAATGGATAGGGAGCAGTTGCTGTCGTTGCTTTCCGGGTTAGTTGGTGGGATCCCTGCAGTTGTATGGAATCTTCTGATGTAAGGAGAGTGGGCCGTGGGAAGATAAAGCAGCTGCTACAGTACTCATGTTAATTCAGGCAGTGCAAAGTAAAGGTGCTGTCACATTTCCAGGAGGAGGCCTGAAGGAATTCTTCTAAAAAGGTACTCCAGGAGGCAGACATCAGAGGCTGTTGATTCATCCAACAGTTCACAGGTGAATCCGATGAGGGAACGAATCTAGTATGCTAGCATGGCCAATGTTATCTGTCCACAGTTGGCTCTGTAGGGGAGGAACATAATCCGTTCGTCCTTTTCTCCACTTCAGGTACTTTGTGGGATCTAGGTAGCATAGTGCTCTAACAGGTTACTGGAGCCTCTCCTCTTTGTCTGCTGCCAGGGAACCTAATGCAGGAAATGTGAAGGATTTGGAAGCTTTAGTGGACCTGCACCTTCTCTCAGAATAAGACTCGTGGCAATAGTATCCCTCAGCTGAAGGTTGGATGGACTAAAACGAAGACAGAATTCGTCTTGTTCAGACTTGCAGCTAGCTGCAGTATTTCCCAGAAGCCACAGTGAGCGGAACAACTGTCTTTCTAATGAGGAGTCCAAGCGATGGACTTGCTAGTGCCTCGTAAGGTTCCTTGAGGAGGCTTGTCAGCACCAGCGCTAAATCCCATTGAGTAAACAGCTTTTTTGTGACAGGTCTTTCCACATCAAATGCATTAATGACGCTGGTGACCCTGAAGTCGTCAACAACTGAAGTGTGTCCTATCACTTTGAGTTGATGGCCAAACGAAAGACTATTGGTGAAGAAGTTCATCCCAGAAGAGAAGAGGTGGTTGAACCACTCTATTAAGTTGGGCTACTGATGGAGCTAGACTGTCTGGTTTCCATGGCATCAATGATGCCATTGAATCCATCTGCCTGTGTGTACTCTCTCGAAGGCAGCAGACGATGCAATTGGCAACTTGCTCTAAAAGGCCATTCGCCTGGAGCAGCTGAAGTGTAATATCCAGGCGTGGAGTTTTAGGACTTGTAATGCTTGGGCACTATCCTTCCTTTCTTTAGGGTGGGCAGATTTTCCCCCATAAGCAGGTTTCTTGGGTAGTCGTTTAGAAGCTCCAACAGGGGGATGAACCACAGTTGTCCTGGTAAGTGTGGGTCCATGAGGATGAATGTTTCGTTCGCCTGCAATCTTCGCTAGGATCTGTGGTAGAAGGACGTAAGGAGGAAAGATGTACCACATCTTGGTCCATGATGCTGTTAGAGCGTCTGTCCACGCTTGATGTTCCCAATAGAAGCTCATGTATTTTGGAAGCCAATGGTTCGAGCTTGTGGAGAAGAGGTCTATCATCGCAGTTCCCCGGAAAGCGAAGATCCGCTTACACAATGAAGTGTTCAGGGTCTACTCTGTTGTTGGCACTTTGCTTTGCCAGCTGGTCTGCCAACATGTTCCGGCTTCTGGGAATGTGAAGAGAGATGATGTTTTATCTCCAACTGAATTGGTTAGTAGAAAAAATCTAGTTCGCTTGGCTGTAGACTTTCCTTAAATTCTCTCCCTTGTTCAGTAGGCTACAGCTGTGGTGTTGTTGCTTTGATCTTAAAACTGAGTATGGCACACTCTAGGATGTTAGTGTAAAGCTTGCATTCCTCTTGGATCCAAATTCCAGCAGCTGTCGTGAAGCTAGTGTGGGTGCCATTCAGAAGTTGAGGCATCTGTGATGAGGATTTCAGAAGGATCTTCTTCTTCCTTGACCGGGACTCCAGCAGCGATGCTTGTGGGGTTGCTCCATTCGGTTCCCTACTATTTTCTTCAGCACCAAGAAGATCGAGCTGTAGATGCCAGATCTGGTTCGGAACTTCCACTTCTGCTCGGATGTTTGTGTTTGGAGTTGGAAGTATTCTCCCAGGAAGGAGAATATGCAACTTCGAGTGGCTGATGAACTTCAGTTAGTAGCCGTGCGAGATTATGGATGAGAGCCATGGGTCGTCCGTAATCTCACTCCAAGCTTCTGCGCGCTGCTGCAGGAGCTACTTCAGTTTAACAAAGGGGGTCTGGGAGCATGAGTATTTTCGATCTTTCCCTTCTTCACAGGGGACTTTCTATGGGAAGGCTTGTTCTGTTCGGATGTGCGATCCTCCTTAGCATTGAGATCCTTTTCGTCTTCCGCGATCCCTGCCGCAGGAAGATCCTTGAAAAGGCGGCCCGTCTTTGAAGTGGTTCCATTTTCTTTTCTGCTGCTGCTTCTTCTGCTGAGGTGCCAGGGTTGTAGCAGCTTGCTTGAACTCAGTACTGAGCAATGCTGCAATTGTAGGAGGCTGTTACATAGAATACAACGGACGCCACGAAGCCACCACTTGTTGGTTCCCCTTGCTATTATGTGCAATGATGTTGCACTCGGCCGATAGCTGATTACCCAAGTAGAAGCTGAGTGCCGATTGCTATGCAGGGAGCGTGTCCTACTGCTTAACCAGTTGGAACTGCTTCCTGCACACAGTCCGTTATCTATTGCGTAATTCTGTGGTAGGAGTCTATTGTTTAGAACCATGTAAATCCAGCGGGTTTGAACCTCAGTGGGTGTTTGGGGTCCAGATGGACCTCTTGAACTCACTAGGGCTGGTGCAAGCTAGCACCTGCTGTTGGCACCTGTCTGATACTCGCTGCATAGCCCCCTAGCTGTGCAGTAAAGATGAACTTGGAATTGAGTGAAACCTTAAATCTGACCTGTTTGTCTCATGAGTCAGTTTGTCTTATTTTGGGGACGTGCCGTGGATCCCAAGTTTTTTTCTTCTGAGCTAAAAACTTGGAATTTGAATAAAGCTACCCATCCTTCCTGCTACAACAGCGAACTTATAAACTGCCGACCGGCCCGTCCCTGTCTGTTGAACCCCGATTGGCATTGTGATGCTATGCTCCAGCCAAGATCGAGAGCAAAGCTCCACAGAGAAGCAAACTCACGAGGAACAAGGCGGCTTCGTGCTGGTAAGACAACCAGTACGGGGCTGACACCTACATACGCAGGAAGGTGAAACCTGTGAGTTTGGCCGCACTCGACCTAAGAGTAGCGTCAGACCCGGGCCCGGGTCCGTTCCTTGGTTAAAAAAAAATATCAGTTGTCAAATCGTTTATTATAAAGGTTTTCAACTCTTAAACGTGTGCTGCCCGCATAGCATTGACTATTGAAATATTGTTGTAGCTGGTAAGAGGTTCCTTTAAATATTCAATGACATTTACAAGCACATTTTATTGGTAACAGTGTAAACCTATTAATTTCAGTAGTAGTAATTTTGGCAACTCCGGCCAAAAATTTGTGAATGTGCAGAAAGCCAATACTGCAAAGGAGACAGAACAACAGCAGCCCAGAGAGGAAATAAAACCCTTTTATGGCAGTTGTTGGTTTTGTCAAGAACAGAGACGTAAATGCAGAAAAAAAATGCACAAGGTCTTTCGTTAACACAGGTTGTGACCACGAAATGCGAATATTGTCATGCTACGGCAGGACTGCAGAAAGTCATACTAAAACATGTTTTTAAACTTACTGTTCAGCTTTTTAGTGGCCTAGATGAGGAAACTATGTTGGCTCTGTTCCTTTACTTAACAATACAGCAGTTAAGCAGTTGTAATGTTCCAGCCCATTGCAATTGTCGGTGGGAGGTTCATTTATCCGAATTAGAACGGGTGGTGCAGCAGTTTAAAGATGGAACATGTGGTAAAATAGAACGAAAAGCAGTGCTACAACGTAGGTAAACTGCCATAGCTTAGTTTCTAATTAACATATATCGTTTTAATTACCCTTGTTGGAAAATATACATCTTCATCTTTCATCTAAGCCTAATCACGTCCATTTATCCGAATTAGAACGGATGATGCAGCAGTTTAAAGATGGAACATGTGGTAAAAAAAAGAGCGAAAAGCACAGTGCTACCTTAACACCCAAGTAATATAAATCGCTTTCATGACCCATGTTGGAAAGTATACATCTTCATCTTTCATCTAAGCCTAATCACTTTCCTTTATCCAAATTAGAACGGATACTGCAGCTGTTTAAAGTCACGAATTGAATATGTAACATGCATTAACGGCCTTAAATAACGAATTTCGCCAAGACGGAATAATTTTACCAAAAATATGAATAGAACCTTTTTGAATGAAATTTTATTCTAAACATAATTGGTAACCGGTTAATTTTCAATCGGATGAACGGTTTGGATGCTAGAAGCAAAAAACCGTTTTGTTTTCCCTATTTTGGACGCCATCTTGAATTCCCCAAGGGTGGCAAGGTGGCATCATTATGTTTTGGGAGTAGGGACATATTGCAGAACATCTGTGAGCAAAAACATTTTGTGCAGACAGTTTTTTTAGGTTAGGCCAAAAATCAGCATTTGGCAACTGGACTATTAACTGCCTTTTAACTTTACAGGTTATCTCCGAAGGAATGAGCTCAATTTTGCTTGACGCTCAAACTGAAATGTAAATACTCATCAGTACCGCAAATTTCGATAGGCATTATCCAAAAAAAGGAAAATTGACCGCCCCCAATGACTGGCTAAATTTTGTTTCTTTTGCCTAAAAAATAAACTACATTACCTGTAAATTTAGCATTCTCTTTCTGAATGCAATTATCCTTAGATAGCTTGAGTTGTTTAGATACGACCAGCTGCCTAAGGGCGCATTTACGCAACGACTCGCATTTGCATTCTCGCAGCTAGAAGCTAGAAATCATCGGAATTTCCAACATGGCCGCGGCTTTAGCTCTGCCGGCTTGCAACGAAAACGTTCAATAATGTGATTTCAGAAGCGACTGGAAAATTGTTTCGTCAGGGGGAATTCTTTATCTTATTTCAACGGACTATCCGATTGCAAGCATTCACCCAAATGATCTTATATTTCGCTGATCCAGGTAGCGTTGTTACCATGGCAACGACACATTTGCCACCGCGATTAAATTCTAGCGGCGAGAATGCAAAGGCGAAACGTTGCGTAAACGTGCCCTAACCCCAGTTGCGCATGCGCGCACCCTTCCTATAAAAGTGACAGAACCGACAGGGTAGCCATCTTTCTTTCCTCTCATTATGTCGTGGCGGTGACTCACGAGGGGAGGTAGGTTGGCATCAGGTAATGTGCATTTTCTGTTGGCAATAGAAACAAAATTTAGCCCGCCATCTGGGGACTGGTAAATTTTCCTTCCTAGTTGCCGTCGTTGGAAGACTTCGTCTAAATGGCGGTGGACACCCACCACCAGACGGGCACCCTACGGTTAGGAGCTGGTTCCCCCCAAAAGTTACAAAATTCGCACTTTGTTCGGCAGGCTAAAAAACGAAATGAAAGAATCTTGGTATTGATCTGACGGCCCTGACAAGGGAGGCATTTGTTTTTGCTTCTTCTTCTTAGTGCTTGGAGGGGGAAGGGGGGGACACACCTGTCAGTTGCTGCGATAGGTTCCAGATGGTGAAGTCTGTAGGTGTGGTTGGCCATTCCTCTGAGGTAGAAGGCCATTAAGACAGGGTCGTTCTGCAGTGATGTAGTTCGGAGGATCCCAGGAAGAGTTCGTTACAGTGGAATGACCATGAAGAGGAGATGACACGATAATTAGAAGTCCACACATTGATTTTGTTAACGACGCAATCAAGGAGCCAAACCTTGTAGGCGTGGATGAGCGTCTTTTTTTTTTGTTGAAATTATGTGCTGGATCATGGAGACATTCTTTGAAAGACTAAATAAATCGAGGAGCTTGGAGTCGAGGGTTGTGACTTGAACATTCATTTAGATGTTTGCATGAAGAATAGCTTAGGACGAGCATCATTGGGAGACTTGGGATCCCTTAGACTTGCCCAGAGACAATGAAAAAGGTCTGTCACAACGTCTTGTGACTTAGTTTCAATACGGTAGGATTGACAATCAATCATTCTGGTCGATCGGAGCTTGGGGAGGCATTCAACGTGGTTTTTATTCTTGAAATAGGGTTGAAGAAATTAGCCGAGAAGCACATGACATCATATAGAGAGGGGTAACTGGATTGATGATCTGTTGATGACAATGATGAAGTAATTCATTCAGTGACAAGTGTGAAAAACCCTTGATAGAGTGAAACAATGTTTTCCTCGTGATTCGAGGACCTGTTCTCCGGAAGCTTTAGCGTCATTGAGAGCCTTGAGGAACACTCATTCCTGGCGTTTCAGTGACGTCTTTGGAGAGGATGAATTCTTGTTCCTGACAGAGGGTTGAAGAAGTCATGGAGAATCCTTGTACCGTTTGCCAGTTCAAGCGGTGGAGATGAGACGCTGCAAGTATCGAGTCCACATCCTGAACTCTTAGCAGTGGGGACATGAGAAAATGGGAATGCCTTTCTGAAGACCTGTAGGATGTGACAGGGATTCCATTGCCCAAAATAAATTTAATATTACCGTACTTTAAGTAATAGTTATTGGTTAGAAGCGAGAGGTTATCAATTTTTAACCCACGGCTGCGATTATTGGCCCTGCTCGAGTATGCAAAGGTCGAGGGTGAAGCCAGAGACATTTGCATACGAAGGCAGGGACAATAATCGCAGCCGTAGGTTAAAAATCAATAACCTCTCGCTTCTAACCTGTAATTGTTTTACATCACAGTTGGGACGCCAAGTTAACTCGTATTAAAACGTGTTTGTGTTTTGTGAAAATTGCTTCAAGAAAACATCGATCATCAGTATCCTCTATATGAGTGAAGGTCATGCCATTTTAGTTTGGGGAGGGGGAAGTGTGTGATAGATGGACGAGTCCTTTCGCTCAAACTTTGTGGAGGGGGGAAGGAGTTAGACAGAGGCGTCGGTTAGCAATACAAGTTGGATTTACGCTGGAACCTCCTCGTGTTTATCGAAGCGTTTATCGTGTTTGGAGTGAATAATCCGATATGTGAGACAGCAGGGATAAAGCTGGGACATTCTGAGAAGGTATGTAGTTCACTTTGTGCATTTGTAGTTTGAGAATTGTTTAAAAAATATGGTAATAGGGTGTCGGTATGAATGAAGGTCATTCCATTTTAGTTTGTGGAGGGAGGGAGGGGGAGTTAACGCGAACTGAATAAGCTTAGTTATGGGCCAGACATGTGAGAGTTTGTAGGATAAGATTTCATTCCGAATTTGTTTTGTACGTTTTTGTTGCGTTACTGTTTTTTTGCACGCTGTATTTGATTGTTGGTGTGTGTGTTTCCGGTCGCGTAATCCGGAAGTGTCAAAAGTGTGGGTTATCGGCAAAAGTGTTGGTTAACTTGATAATTTTGCGATGACGCACACTTCCGGTCACGGTTAACGGGATTTAACCTACGGAAATTTAGCATGGCGTGGAGTTAGCGTGACGTCACAACCGTGGTATAATGTCAGTAATGGGTCCATGACAGTCACCAGTGTAGATGTCATAGGCGAGTGCCTTTTGGTGAGGGGCTTCATCGCACGTCTGTTTTGATCCTACGTTGGCCTGATTATCCCATATAATATTTAGGGCCAGTGAGGTGTGTTGTGATCCCTTGATGCGAATAGTGGAGCCGAGATTAAAAGGAAAACGTCCTGAGGTGAACGGTTCTGCAAGTTACTGCAGGTGTTCAAGAATTGGTTGGAGAAGGAATTTAGCTTCCTTGTCGACGTGTTCTTGGTCTTGCCTGGATTTAACAATCTGAGGGTTTTTCAGTGTTATCAACCATTCCAATGGAGCCTGTTGATAATGCTCACGATTGCTTACAAAAAATTTACTAATTATTTCTTTGTTGTGAATTACTGCAAAGTCCATGGGTTGTACAACAGATTGTTCCAGTTTAGCGTCCGTGGAGGATTTCAGTCCACTACGACGTTCGACACAATTCTTGCGAGAGAGCAGTTTGAAGGCCCTCGAAATTGAGATCGGGCGCTCCCAGGTCAACGATGTTGCTTGAATTGTCCTTGCCTTCAGTAAAGGACGACCTCTTGGAGGGCCTAAGAATGAGCGGGTTGTGAAGAGAATGACCTCCCCTTGGGTCACTTTCTTCTTTTTTTTTTTAAAAAGCTGGTTATAGTTGCTTCTTTAGTTTGGAAGTTGAGTCATTAGTTTAGAAGTTGAGTCATTTTGCTATGTGGTGGATTTCCTGTGAAAAACACCAGTCTCATCAGAAAAAAATGCACAGATGTGTCTACGTTGAGTGAAGTGTTGTTGCCTGTAGCCGAACCAAAAGACTTCAGGGTCTAGAGAAGTGTTTATCTTGCGATGCGTCTTGTCATTCGCAGAACTTAGTATGGTCTTGTTAAATGTTGCACTTTTCAAGGCAAAAGCGGCTTTGAATTTCTTTGTAAAGTAACAAAGTTTTGGTGTATAGCAAAGTTTGACGTTGGGGACGAGCTGTTTTCCGATCCATAGGGGGCCACTCCGTTAGAGAGCGTTAACACATTGTATAGAGTGACGTCTTCGGTGAACGCGGCAGATTTACTTGGCGGCCCAAGGCAGAGCTAAGGTGGGCGCAAATGGCAAAGAAATACAACAATATGTTTGTTTTTGGATGACCTCGACAATTCCAATCTTGTGTAAGTACAGCGAAAGATAAAAATCTGATCTTGGAAGGGGATGATTTCAGGGATTGTGATCCAACTCAACGACGAATTCAAGGGTCTGCAAACGCAGCAACAGTTCAAGCCTGATCTGGGATAGCTAAGCGTCATGAACGAAAAATTATTTCGAACTTAACGATGATTCCAATGGACTACAATGCGACGGATCAAGCCTGATCTGGAGGGAGCGCTGTAATCCAGTAGCTCCGGAAGGTGCCAATTGACGTCGGCATCCTTTGTGTGGCAAGCCAGCAGTCCATCTTGGTCAAGAAAAATGGAATCAGTCATTCAAGACGGCAAGACGAGAAGCAACAACCGCACAAACAGACCAAGTCTGATCTGGGAATGTGCAGGTGTTTTAAAGGAAGCGAGTTTAGTTTAGTTCAAAATACGGCAAAGTCTGTGACTTGTAGCCATGCACCTTGGGGGAGTTACTGCTGCGTCATGCGCCTGTTCAACATTGCCTTGACCTGGCCTCGCACAGGTCGTCTGGAAGATCGTTCCACTCACCAATAACGGCAACAGAGAAAAGGTGTTTTCGTTCATTAAGTCTACTGTGTGGCTTGTGTAGCTAGAGGGAGTTCCCTTCTTAAGTTAGTGGTTGTGGCCATCGTGAAGAACTCGTTTGGGTCAAGTCTGTAATGCCCCTTGACGATTTTGAAGCACTCAATTCGCATGCCCCTCTTTCGTCTCTGTTACAGAGTTGGCAGCCTGGATAGACTCAGCCGCTCCTTGTAACCCACCTGATCCTTCATGAGTACACGAGGAGCGAGTCTCTGCGCACTCTCCACCAACTGAATGTCTCGCTGTAACCAGGGAGCCATGCTGCACTGGAAAACTCCACAAGTGGCCGGATGAGAACCTTGTGGACTCCCGCAAAGTTTTCAGGCGAAAGCTGAGGTAAATGCCTGGAAAGGAAGCTAGCCATTCACTTCGTCTTAGCAGCAGCCGCAACACATTGCTTGCTTACAGACAGATCGGACTCCATAATAACGCCCAGATCATTGATTTGGTCGGTAGCCTTGAGTCTCTTGTGGTCCAGACGATAGGGCGTCTTTACGTTTTTGTGCCCCATATGCATAACGAAGCTCTTCTCGGGGTGGAGCCTCATGCCATTGGCTGTGTACCAGGCTTGGAGAAGACTGATGTCACTTTGAAGCACGTTAGCGTTGCTCCTTTCGTTGACATCGTCTGCAAACTTGTAGCAGTCGCCCTGGAGTACTGAATGTGATTCACTTGTGTAAAGGGCAAACAGCTTCAGGCCGTGCACTGAGCCTTGTGGTACACTAGAAGTAACAGGGAACCATTCAGAAGCTTCCCCCTTAGCAATAACTGCTATTAATAATAATTGATAATTAAGCGATAACTATCTGCTAAAAAGCTGGAGATCCATCTAACCTCTTCGACACTTCGAAGTTAACAGACAGGTTGACAAAACTGTCTTCAGAGACTGGCGACACTGAGAGTTTACAAATGCATCAACTGACCAAGCCTGATCCAGGATATCCATTGTGTTTCGAAGGACGATGGAAAACAGCAAAATCTGTTTACAGTAGACATGTTAAAAAACAACTCGGAAATGTCTTCAGAGACCGGTGAGACATAAGTTGTACTTACGCAGCAACAGCCTAGGGCAAGATTTACATTGTACCCCAAATGCTGAGTGAACAGTCAAAGTCGAAAAACAGCAGACAGTCGATGTAGAAAAACACGTTATTTTTATATTTTATTTTACACCTTTTGTGTTCACACAACAAGCTCTTGTTGAAACAACAACAAAAGCTTCGGTTATTAGGATCGTCGAATGGCAGAGAACAAAGTGAATGGAGTGTTTTTCTTGAACATTCGATTGTTAAAAACAGAAATTACACATATTTTCAGAACTAAAATACTGTACCAGTACTGTCAAGAATGACGAAATTTCAGAGTAGAAGCCGTTACACTTGGTTCTTCCAATAAAAAATTTCAAAGTTGATTTTTTTTTTAAAGTCAAACAGTGCAACCACTTATACTGCTTGGAAGGTGCAAAAAAGAAAAACTTCCGTGTAGAAAGTAGCGGGATCCCGGAAGGGTCTAGCTGTAATTTTCCTCTTGTTGCCATACCGAAAACCTTTCGGCATGAAGTGAGCTAGATTGTCTCACTATTCGGCAAAATTATGCAATTGGCCTGCGGGGTGTCTAGAGTCGTAACCCCCTCCCTGTACTAGTAGGTTTTACAAATGGCTCGTACGTGACAGGGCCATCAACTCTCTTGCTAAGCTACATATCTAAAAATTGGATGGAACCATTTTTCTCTTCTTCACCTGTAAAGGCAATCTTTTGTTGCCATGCATTAAGTTTCCTAAGCATTCTTTCCATTTCACTTATTACTGTCAACGCATTGCCCACAAACCTAAGCCACAATGAATGCATCCAGGTATTGAAGCACCATCTCCGCCCATAGGGGCTCCTTTAATTTACCGAAAAAAAAAAAACTTTCCTTCAAATTCAATTGTAAATTTATAGAGGCAAGGAGCACATTCAACATGGCACGGTCTCTTTCAAATTTAACCTCTTGGATGGTAAAACTTTCTCGCAGATCTCTAGCATTTCTAGGATGAGCCGACGGCTCAGACTGGGGAAGTTTTACTACGCCGAACGATACCAAAATTTCATCCTAGCTTTGTGATGGTGGCAGCCCACTAATTGAGACCGAGAGAAGGAAGCCAAGCACAGCAGAGTGGTCAGGGCCATGGTCTACGAGACAAAAGGATGCTTGATCGAATCGCATTACTGGCTTAGGTACCCATAGGACTTACCAAAAACCTCTCTAAATCAAAGTTTAGTTTCCATTTCTACATTCCATTGTTCTCTCTTTGGAAGATGCATTACAGCTGCATGCTCATCCTTTATTAGGGTGGTCCCAAAATATTCTTTAAGTATTCACAATGGTCACCAGTCAGTGGGTTTCACGGCATAATTGTACGAATTCCCCAATATCATGTACTAAGACAATGGTAAAATGAGCTGGGTTGTGACCCGTAAAGAGCTGTAAGCTTCAAACCATGAAAAGTGTAAACCTTGCCACCAATCTAGTGACTAGATAATCTACGTTATTATAAGACGGGTCACAGAAGGTAATCATCAGTAGGAGTGGCACGATAATCGATAATATCGCGATAAAAAATTGTGTCTATTATAGCAAGAATTTATAAATTGATTATAGTAGGCCTATTGCACTTTTTCTGATTTATCGAATTATCGTGCAAACCCCGATACGTAAATTGTCATACGTATCTTGGAAACCGTAATAGATAGAAACAAGGCTGACCATGCTGTGTGCGGAATTACAAGTGCACTCAAGTGTGAAATACTGTTGCTAGCCATTTCAGCTGATAGGAGAGTTAGTTTAATGCAAATAATATTTAAACATTAAGTAGCAGCACAACTGCTAAATAGTTTCTCCATGGTGAGGAAGCAATGGACAATGTCGTGTGCTTTTTAATGTCTACTGGCCAAATGGTGAGTGCCACATAATTCACATTTGTGAAGGTTGCACTGGAGGCTTCAGCAGGATTGCTACGATTGTAATCACCCGATTATAGTCAAGGACCAGGTTGACATAAAACTGTTGATATACAAGTACAAAAGAACTAAAACAACCCAAAATAAAATACACTGCTGTTGAATCTTCTGCCAGTCAGGAACGTATGTTTTCTACGTTTTTTTTGGCATGATCCATACAAAAATACAGAACCGATTAGGAACAACCAAAGTAGGAAATTGAAGACGACATTCAAACCCTTAAATCCAGCAAAAAACTAAAGGACTTTGCAACTTGTGCACTTCCAGACCGCAACTAGCAACTGCAGCTGACGAATCAGGGGTCGAATTTCCAAATTTTGATCCGGGTGCAAATTTGTACCCCAAATCTGTTACTGGAGTGCAAAAAAATTCTTTGGAGTGCAAAACCAAAATGTAAACCAACAGTGTGGTCTCCTATTTTATAGCCATCGAAAATTATAACATTCAGCATCTCAATAATATCTACTGTTTTCCTGCATTTTGCTTAAAACTGACTAATTTCACTATTTAACTAAAAAAAACTATTCCTATAGTTTAATCCAAAGCAGTAAAAAATTAAGTTTAACTTCATTGAAAGGAATGGTGCCACAGGAAATCTAATTCCAAGCTGTTTAAAATGCCGTTAACTGCAAGTCTGTAGCTTGTGCGGTTCTAAAGTTATGGAAAATTCAACTTTGGTGTGTAATTTTGCACTCCAAGAGTTACTTCTGGAGTGCAAAGTGCCCCTATGCATCCGAATATTTCGACCCCTGTGACGTGACTTCAGCACATGTGCGAGGAATGTGCCAATGTGGAATGTGTCCACAACACCTACACCAACTTTACTAAGTATTATGACGCGAGGGATAATCGTCTAACTGGAAAATCGCATAATTGGACGAACGTATAACGGAGAACAGTATAACGGAATATCATCTAACAGGATATTCGTATTTATTTATTTAACATAGTCGTAGCACCATAAGGCATTATAACGACATCAAATTTACCAAAAAAAAAGAATAACTCAAAAACTAAGTATTAGTGTGGCTGCATAGTATACGAGAATGCTGAGCAACCAAGCTTTTCTTGAAAGCAATAAAGTTTTGATTTTGTACAGTTTCACCCGTTAGCTCATTCCAGTCCCGGATAGTTTTGGGGAAAAAAGAAGTGGCTAAAACATTTGTTCTGCACTGGAACCTCCTAAACTTTTTTATATGATCATGCCGTGCCATGTAGTCAGGGGCGACCAGAAAATCAACAGGATTAAGATAGTGTTCCCGTGGTAAATCTTGTGGAAGAGTACAAGTCGCTTGTCCTTTCTGCAAACACTCAATGGCTGCCATTCTAAAGTGTTCAGCATGCTGGAAACGTATGCATCATACGTAAATTCATTTAACACCATCAGGGTACCACGATGGTGCACCCCTTCAAGAACATAAATTAAAAATTGAGAATCGAGGTCCGAGACTGCACTACAGTAATCAAGTTTTGATTTGCCCAAAGCTAGGGATCGGCCGATATGACTTTTTACCGATACGATACGATACCGATGAAAGGTAAACCGACCGATCCGATACGATACGATACCGATACAGATGTCGATACCGATAATAGTAACAAATCAAGACTAAAAGTTTATATTTTGTACAAACAATGCAACTTCGGTTTCTGGTTTTGCTTGGGTTTCAACTGTTGAGATTATCCAAAAAGTTCTGTGCAGCAATAACAGCATTTGTACTCTTATTCTTACTTATGGCTTCAGTACACTCATTTTCTTAGTTAGATTTCAGTTGGTGGTTGTAAAACTTACAGCAGCAGAACCAACAAGTGCCACATTTTCATTCCAAACTGAGCAAATGGCTTTGCTTTTGCTGCACTTGGTGTCAGTTTTGCAGGGAAGAAGGTTGCATTTCTTGGCATAACAAATATCTGTATCGGAAGCCTTACAGTGGTCCGATACCGATATGGCAAAAATACCGATAAATACAGATAATACCGATACCGATATCAATATCGGACTATCCCTACCCAAAGCATTAAAAACCACCTCTCTCGTATGTGGCGGAGTGCCGCAAAGTATACGGTTGATGAATCTGACTTTGGCATTTGCTTCAGCACACAGGTTCAAAATGTGGTCATTCCATTTTAGCTTGTTGTTTATTTGAACTCCCAAAATGGACAGTTTATCCACCACCTGAAGAACACTACCACACATTCTGTACTCAGGAATCACCACATTTTTGTTTCTGCATACAGATAAAACCTTGGTCTTGCCTGCATTCAGATTCATTTTCCACTTCACACACCAGTCAGCGATGCGATCCAAATCATCCTGCAACAACTCCCTATCAACAGCCCCAGAAATATTTCAGTACAAGGTAGAATCATCTGCAAAAAGTGCTTTGTTGGATTCAATTACTTCTATAATAGAAAAGCGTCTAACTGAAAATTCGTATAATGGAAAATCGCCTAATATCCCTGCCGCGCTCGCTGCGGCTATACATATAACATCAGAAACCGCAGTTAGACGTTTATCCATTATACAATATTCCGTTTAGATGCTTTGCCAGATTTTTTATTTAGGCAGATTTTAGACAATTTTCCAGTTAGACGTTCGTCTGACGCCCCAGTATTATTACTGTAATAATAGCGGTGTGCAAGTTAACATTGAAATTTACACGTGGTAATCACGTTTTAACTCTTGCTACTTAAAAACGAAATCTATAGGTAATGGCATTTTGGCAGTAGCAATTCCCAAGCAAGAAATAGAGCAAACACTAGCAACTTTAAATATGTTATAATTATTGTTGTACTCTTAAATGTTATTAAATTCTGATTATAATCAAAATAATCAGATTATTTTAAAATAATCATGATTTTTTCCAACCCTGGACTTAGTCAAGGCTTTAATTTTAACAAAATTTAAATTGTTTTTCCAGCCTCAAATTTGTTCCGTTCGTGATAAAATTTTTTTGTATTATGCCACCCCTAATCATCAGTTCACTGTAAAGACCCAAGGAATAGTACACATTCAGTTGTTTGTGTGTGGTAATCTAATGATGACAAGACAAAACAGTAGATGTTCCTAATTCATGCTTGCAACAGTTTTCTGGTTATTCGGAAATCGTTCAATTTTAGGATATGCTAACTGGATCGTAGCTTAAACTCCAAAACTGGTTAACAAATAAATTAACAGATACTGTACTAAAACGCAACAGGTGATTGTACAATGCAGCCATAGGCTGGAAATTTAAGTGGAAATAGTGTTTATTTTCTTTAAACCACTATTTGATTTTATCCCCATTTTTAATCCGTTTACCTTTCTGTTATCATCAGTACCCCATCCCATGCATGTAATTATTTCTTCTGCTTCCAAGCATGTGGCCACGTAAATAAGATATGTGGCTATAATAACAACAAACCTCATCTGCGTACAATCTGGTCACCAATCAATGCTTTCGTTTAGCTGTTGAAAATCTACGCTCATCACAGAATTTTCTAAAATTTACTGAATTCAGATAACTTTCCAGCTAGGCAGGCGACAAGTTTTACAATTCTGCCAGCAGCGTAGCCTATTTACTTTTACATCTCTAGTCAAATATCCGATAATTAAAAAAAAACATGGGTATGGAAAATAACTGGAAAATGCGAGCACCAGGCCGACTTTACAACTTCCATTGTAGATGTTCAGCCGAATTGACATTGAACTCTACTGAGAGCCACCTATTAGAACAGAGACAATCTGGATATACGTTGCTAAGTATAGTGGGTCGTGTATGACCAGAATATTGGTACTTCCAGAGATCAAGATAAGCACTGGCAAGTCGCCACATGGCGATTAACTTTTGTGAACTGGCGATCATTGACTGTCTGTCTAGTCGCCAGATTGCAGACAAGACTGCTGTCAAGAATTTTTTAACTTGTAATTTTCAGCACAGACTTATTATTTATCTTACTTAATTTGTTCTTTTGCCAGAATGCTCAAAGTAACATTTGCCCATATCCCCCTATTCCCTTACACTAACAGGTGCCAACCTAGGTAAATAAAACTTTAAACACGCATTGCGGTGATAAGCAAATGCACAACTGGTGACTAATAAAAGGTAGCGAACTAGCCAGCGGCGACTGGGAAAAAATGGTATCGTGACCTATAGGTACTTCCCATGCACTCACTAAAAAGCCACTCTCTACACGGGTCTCACCAAAAAACTGAAACAAATTCCCCCAAAATTTCCAGGTCAATTACAGGCTACTTTTGATAATTTTGGGACAGAATTTTTTTCCCATACATTTTACCAGTTAGCCTACTTGTTTATAGGGCAAGCATGGTGCAAAAAAAGTAGCCGGACTTAATACAGAAATATATCCTAATGATATTTTCAACAAAATGTATTAACATAATTTGGCATATTTATACTGATCCAACTAAGTTCCCTTTATAGCGAATGTAAGAACGCAATAGTAGGCATATGTTGACTAATACAGGAATTTATAGGGTTTATAATTCTTGGTAATACACAGGCCTATGGAACCTTGTTTGTTTGATGTTGTGTCCATGATTACCAAATCAGCTCTTTTATAATAATAATAATACTAATAATAATAAGAATAAAGTTTATTAGGCCACTTAAAAAAAGAAAGTTGGTTCTCGGGCATTTTTCTCAAGAAATCCGTGCGGGCGGGCGAATTTTATTTTTAATTTTTTAATTTTTCGACCCTATTTTTCTGTACATTTTGGGAAATTATTTTTTTTTAGTTTGGGTAAAATGAAGACTACTGCCTCTTAATGCTTCTTACCACGTGTCCACACAATTATTTAACGAAAAGAATGGTAATTTTATATTTAAATTTCTCAATAAGGGCTATATTTGTTCTGTAACTGCTATTTTTGCCGCATCGTTTCTTTTTATTTCCCATAAAAAAATCGGTGCGGGAGGGCCTGAGAACCAACTTTTCTTTTTTTAATGGCCTTATTATAATTATTTTGCTGCAGAAGTGTTAGTTCACTGACTGTTATTCTACTGTTTCTGTCAGTACGGTGATCGTTCAATTTTGTGTGCGTACATGGGACACCTCCATGAAGTGTGTTTTCTCCGATAAGGCCATAACTGAGCACACTTCCACAGATGACCACCAAGTGCCATATTTAGGGGGGGGGGGGGCTTAAGGGACTATCGCCCATGGCCAGAACATCTGAGGGGTGGGGCAGAATACAGGAAAAAAGGGGAACAAAAAGGGGAGTGGGGGGGAGGGTAGCCGGTCAAGAATTAGTGGGAGGCATGTTATGTTGGGGGAAATTCTTTATCCTGTTACAGTGACCTCCCCACACCCCTAGGACACAGCCTTTACACGAAAAGTTTTTATTGAGGAGTTGGTAATTAATGGGTTGGTAGTCGTGTATGGGTCTGGCTCCAATAGGCGCGGTCATCGTGATGCGGGTGACCCCCCCCCCTCCTCCAGGAATTCTCATCCAGTGTGTTGAAGAACTTTTGGTTCAGCTATAACCAATACACCAAAGCCATAGATAGTCTTGTTGCTGGACAAAGATTTTTTGGAGAGAGGGAGTCATGGTTGGTACTACAAATTCTCCAACAAACCAAAATGCTTAAATCTGCTGGACTATGGCCGAAATCAACCAAATCTCCTAAGCAACATGGATTATTGTGGGGCAGAGTGAACTGACAGCATGTTGACAGTGGTAGGCCTATCAGGTTGTGCAGACCAATTACTGTGGGTTCAAGTAGAAATGCAATACCATAGTGTTTATTTATGTTGTTCAGCACCATATGTTACCTCGTTTAACGCATTTACGACTCCAATCCAAGTTACGAATCTGAACGAAACGTTTTATCACCAGACATTAAAAATGGAGAATTGATGAATACGCATAGTTTGATTGGACTAGATCAGACATTTTCACTTGATTTTAAGCTTCTAGGCACAAACAAATAACAAACATCATTAATTAACTGGTAACGCATAAGCATAATTACACAACACTGCTTCGAAATTAACAGCCACCACGAGCCGACAGCTCAAAAACCATTAAGGAAATAACCAAAACCACTGAGTCCTGCACGAAAACCCAGCCAACAATGGCGTGCCGCCATCTTTTAAAAACCACCGGACTTTACACCGTGGTATTTTGACGTCGGGGGGTGACGGGAAATTTCGAAACTAACTTTTGTTAAGTGAGAGGTAAAATTATGAATAATAATATACTCCTCCCTGAATAAATTTGATAACAAAAATAATATTTTATCCGTAAAATGTATATTTACCCGTTAAAACAAAAAAAGTTTCGCATTCAGCAACCTTCCCCCTCCTAAATTGTAACAATAGCATAATCCAAAGGGCATGACCCGCGCAGTGGCTGCTGGGAAGGCAAGCGTTTCTGGATCGTATTTCGCTTGTTGAGTTTTACGAATGGGGAGAAGAGCTCGAAAATTTTGGACTTCGTGAACTGGAGACTTTACACGGTCGGCCAGAAAACAATTTCGTATGTGATTACGGCGTGGATTCGGAACCAAATGTCGGACGGTGTGTTCAAAGGTATTTCTAGGTGTTTATTTGGCGTTTAAACCGGGTGTTTAGACCGTTTTCCGTGGCTGTTTCGCAGACCGATATGGGTTAGTTCGTGAAGGAGCGAACGGAAACTTTTCGAAAACGGGCCTTCGGTTTTCGACTGCACCGACCCCGAAAATCGGCTCGAATCGCCCCAATTTTGCGTTTTTCGTAATCCCGGGTGTTTTGGCTTCGGGAAACTGTTTAAACGGCTCGAATTTGACGGTTAGTTTGTTCAGAAACAGCGAGATTCCTTAGAGGGGTAACGGGAGCTTTGGGCTCAAATCCGAATGTCATGTCTGCCGGAGCTAAGACCGCGCTTTAGATTTAGGATTAGCCGAGTGTTTTGTTCTAACTCAAATCTAATTTGTTCTTGTTTTGATTTCATTTCCAGCACCAAAGGTGAAAAACTTCTCGGATTTGGTGGTGAAGGCGGAGGAGTTCGACGACGACGATTCAGAGTCGCAGTCGTCCGAGGTAAGAAATTTCGTTTTCATTTTGTGCCCGTTTTCGGTTTGTCGTTTGTGGGACGACGATTTTCCATTTTGTCCGTGGAAAAACCGCGTTTTAACGTCGCAACGTGATTCAGTCAGATGTCATCAAACGGTATCGCGGTAAAATTCGTGGCGTTTTTTTATACCCCGGTAACGTTAACACATTAGAAAATTTGGCACCAAAACAGTTCGCTAACTTAGGCTTGATGGTGTCCGTTTTCTGGCTTCCGTTGTTGCGGGGGGAGGATGGTGAATTTTCCCGACCGAAAACGAAAGAAAAAGGTGTATTTTCGTTTGAATTGTACACGAGGAAAGTGAATTCGTTCCTTACCCAAGACCATTTCACACAGTAAGACGTAGGATTTTGTAATTACTCTAACGATACGCCCAAAACCGAACAACCCTACTTGGGTGGGTATCTCTGGTGTTGCTACCCAAACAGGAACTGGTATCATTTCGTGCCTCAAATTTACAAATACCAGTTTCAATTTTTTAATTCATTATCTGAATCCTATTATTGAAACAGATTCTATACTAGTTCGGTGTTTATGAGACTATTACGAGTGTCGTTCACTGATAAACGAATAAAAATTGACATCGCTTTGCGAAGTTTTGTTCAGTGTTGATAGAAGAACGGGACGTCGATAACGGGGCACGCGGGCTTGCACTCTTTTATTTGCCGCCTAAATTTGGTGGGGAAAATCACGATTTTTTAGGTGGAATTCGGTGTAGCCTGCTACGTCAGATAGTTTTATGTCAGGTTTTAATGTATTTCGCACAGTTGTATTAGCGGTGTTTACACAGATTTACCGAATTAGCACGAACACGAACTAACAGATTGCTGTATTGGCATACGTAGACTAACTCTGTTTAAAACCCAAAACATAGGCCTACCTAACTGCTCATTCAACGTCGAATTTTAACCAAATGTTTAAGTTGAGGTATGGTAGCGTACATTTCTCATTACGGATTTCGAATTGTGGGTAATTTGGGAACGCAAAAATGGAAAATAATACGATGATGTTTCGACGGGAATCGCTGCAGATTTGATCATAACGAAAAATGACAGAAAATTCACTTTGACATTGATTAAAGGTAATCAAATACGTTAGAAGGATTTGGCTGTTACGCCACGTTATTTTAACACCGATTCAGGCGTTAGAAGTGTAGGGCAAATGGGGGGAAAACACAAAAACGTTGAGTTAGTAGCTAGCCTAGCAACGAGTGTTCTAGCGTAGTAGACGAAATGCCACCATTTTGGCCGGGCACTCTCAAGTGTAAACTTTGGACTCCGATTTTGTTATCTTACAAACTCGACGCAGTTTCATCGTCTCAGATTCGGGGAGCATAATTAGACACGTTCAAAAATTACTTAAAAATGAGTGAGAATTATGCACAAATTTCAACCCCGAAAGCCGCTTGCTTAGACAGTGTTGTTGTTGACATCGTGTAGGTAGGATCCTGTGTAGATTGGGGTGCAACTGTTACCTCGACATGATTTAGCTTTCTATGTGGTTAGCCTAGACGTTGTTGTCTTGGGGTTAAATTGTTGTTTAGTGTCTTATTCAGAGTTAATATTCAAGGAAATACCGTGCAAAACGTATGTTGTATATTGTCTTTATTTTTTCATTGGTTTATCATGTTTTCAGCTTTGCTCTAAACGTAGTTATGGCTACCTGGTTCTGTAGCCTGGTGTAGGCCTATTTTTTTTACTATAAAAACGATCGATCAAATGTAACGATCCTACCATTTTACGTCTTAAAAGTAGTGATTTAACGTCAACTGATTAATCTAAAATTTAATTACCTACCGTGGGGTTTCACAGGAGTGAATCCTAACTTGAAAACTAAAAGGTATACCACGAAAACTATTGGAAAAACCAGGTTTCTGGGAAGAAAAATGTGAAATTTTACATGAAAACTAGGAAGTCGGTTCCTGACATGAATGTCAAAAATCAACAAGACAGCGAAAAACGAAAAATGCATTATTTTCATGCTTTTTTAATTGTTCCCCAAAATTTTTCCTGGGAGACTTAGCGGTTTGTACAAAATTGTGAATGCAATAGCAACTTGTACAAACTGGTTTGTAAAACTGAAAACGTGAGATTTTCCATCGTTATTTCTCGTTAAACGGTAAAATAAACTCAAATTTGTCAATAACATTCAAAAAATGTACTCCTTTCATTATTCGTGTTTCTAAACGATGAGTGCCAGGTAGGCTAGTGAGCGTTCACAAAATTTGTTTGTAGACTTCCTCAGTAGGACGGAAATCGTGTGGAGAAGAAGCCGAGTCGGCACCGAATGGCACGGCAGCCCATTTTTCGTTTTCCGCGGTGACCGATTTCCGACGTGAATCGAACAACCCGCTTTCTTATTGCAATATACTGACATAATAGTGCGCATTAGTTACGGATTACATTTTTTAACGCTAGTGTTCTTAAATTCTGTACTGCTTAAAAGCTGAGAATACCCAGAAATGTATTTACTACCTAGTCGTCTAAACTTTAGTTCCGTAAACAATTTTAAGTAAAAAAAAAACTGGGCTAAACTCCATCCACGCGCTCAAAACCCAACCCTACAAACTGTCGTCTTCAATTTTTAGAGAAACTTTAAAAGGATCCTACTGTCGTTAACTCTCTTGTTTAAAAGCGTAGTCGTTGTTTTGAGCTATGACATCATTTTCAGCAAACTACATCGTCAGCGTGGTAGGCCTATGCACTTCGTTGTTGGCATCGAAGAAGACTCGCTCTGTGAATAGCTCCAGCAAGTGAGCGTAAATCGTACAGTTGTATTAATGCAGCGGTGGTGTTATTTGTGTTTCTGTTCATTGTTATGGAACGGACAGTAGGTTTTGAGTTTGTTGCTGGTTATGGTCGAGTGCTTCCCCGATTACTTAATCCAGTTTTGTAATGAATCAACGAGTGGCTTGTCCTCAATTATTATGGTTTGCTTGGGGTCTGAAAAATGTTTTGGTTGCTGCAAGCTGCGGACCTATTTTTTCCTCCGTACTGTAACCCATTACTTTATGGCCCATTTTGTGATGCTATCGCCATCAGTGCTTGTTTGGGTCAGAAGTTTTTTTTTTATTTTTATTTTTTTTAAACTTTTGTGCCCAATTTTGTTCCACCTTCGGTGAAATTTCATGAAAGAAATTTGTTCGAATATGAAATAACTTGTGGGATATTTTTACCAGATGTTGTAGGTAGAACACTGGTCAGAAATGATTTAAATGAATCGCTGGGCCAAACTAAACCTTGGACTTGGACAGAAATTTCTTGCTTAGTTTTAGAGTATTCCCATACCCCCCACCTCTTCAAATTTCTTCTTATGGTCCCCCTCCCCGGACATGCTTAGCCCATCTTGGCAGGCCAATGGGTGGTCAGAATTCGATTCCTTAGTTGCCGAATTAGCTGGGTAGTCTTTCACTTGCCCTGGTCATTTTCTGTTAAATTCTTCAACACTGGAACATATTCTTGAACATATTAAAAAAAAAAGTTTAGGCCAATATCCTGGAAAATCCTCGACCCTAGTCTTGTGCTTTTAAAAATGTACTGTGTCGTTAAAAAAAAGGATTCGGGCTTTTTTTAAGCTAAAAAAAAAAACACTTGTAAATTTGGCTTGCGGACAATACTTTAGTGGATTTCCTACTACGATTCAGTTTTGCAACATTAATTGAAACGTGTCTTGCGGACGCATTCATTTTCCTGTTTTTGTTTTTCCTTGTGTGAAAAGTACTCTTGGTGCTTTTCAATAAAAATAGTTAGGTTTCATTAAGTGGCACTGTTGCATTTGTTTTGTTTTTTCTCCTTAGTCTCCCTAAATGTCAATGTTGCCAAGATAAGACTTTTAGATAAGCGGATTTGTAGCCATTCCCCGTTTTAGCCTATTTTGAGGTCAAATTGTGCTTGGTGGACTGGAAGTGCCCCCTTTCCGCTCTCTGGCCCCTTCCCCTGGTTTGTCTACAGCTTGTACTGCACTCAACGTTGGTTTGTTCAAGCTATTATGATTTCTATCCTAAACCTGCAAAATTGAAAATCATGAGTTGAAAAAAAAATAGCTTGTACAAAAATTAAAGGTGGGTTGTCACTGATGTTACAGAATTCTTAGATTCTGTAGTGGCGCCATCTATCGTTGACTTTTTTGCTCCCCATTCTTCTCGAATGTCAGTGCAGTAGCAGTCACCACTTTACCAGTAGAAGTTACAAAGCACGGTCAGTTCACAATTTTCACTTGATGCGTGTTTTTTTTCTTCAAATGTATTATTTACAAAACGTGGTTAAACTGTTTGTTTCTAGCTTATACGGTTTCCGAGATAATGCTTGCTGCTCGAGTCTTTCTCTGTTGGTAGATGCCTTTTTCTGGCGAGGACTAAATTCTAGTCTCCTGCTATTGATTTACATTTCGCAAATGGCGAGTGGTGACCGACATTAGAGAGGGTTGTTGCTCCCTGTTAGTTTCGTTCGATTGCAGAATTTATATTTACACGCAGAATTTCACTTTGCTGGGTTTCCCATCGCAAACCTAGCAAGTAACATGGTGTTGACTTGTGATGATCAGGTTTGACGTACTCGCTGGTGAAGCGATGGTGCCAGAAGGCAAAAGGGACAATTTTGCTAGGTAATTCCAATTCGAAATTCCTAATATCTTTTACATGCCATAATTGACAAGAGCATGCATCACGTGGCCGTTCTCTGGGGCAGCTGAGGTCAGATTCGAAATTGTAACTTCTTGCACACAAAACCGTCATGTTGGCCATATCGGGCTATCGTACCTAGGAATTTCATCTTTGTCAGTCAAATTAGAAAAAAAATTGCAACAGTTACTGTGTTTCAAACAGATGACACCAACAAAATCCAACTTCAGTTGATCACACTTGCTTGACCAATAAATTCTAAACTATGAGATATGTTAAATTGCCGGCTTCAGCTGAGGTTTTTTTTTTTAATAAAATAATAGGCTAATGTTTATTCCTACCACAAAATGTTTTTCTTCAACCGAGGTTTCTTTTTAAATTAATCAAATTGTAATCAATCCTCGTGAATGGCAATCCGGTTGTAGTTGCCACTTTGCCAGTAGACCTTAAAAAGTCGTCGCCGTTTCACAATTTCTACTCGCCCCATACCAAATACATCTTGCACGATGCATGGTTCCTGTCATGTTTGCATTTACAGAGTTGTAAAATTTTCTTTTATCGCAGTTCTTATTGCAGAAAAGGCTGTTGTATAGCCCTTAGAAATTAGAGCACGCCATAAACCGTTCGTCTCGAGCTTATGGGGTTCCCGAATTAATCCCCATTTGAGTGTCATTTTCTATTGCTAGTCGCTGTTTTGGCGAGTAGGTTTAGATTCATGTCGCCAACTTCTGATTTTCATTCGCCAAATGGCGATTGGCGACTGACATTGGCAAGGGTTGATTATAATGGCTTCTCCAGTAGCCTCAAAATTTGTGCTTCAGCCAGTGATTTTCTTTTATCAATGAAATTGTAATGGTTGCAGATTTTTAAACCTTTTGTTTTATCGAGATAACTTGGCATCAATTATCAAGAAGGCACAGCAAGCCTGATGGTGCCACTGGGTTGCCATGATACGCACATTTTTTTTATCCTGATAAAAGGTAAAAATTATATCACGATAATTGATATCTCAATAAACAAATTTTTAGGCTAACCCTTTTAATCTTAAAATAAAAAAAAACCGTTAGCTGAGGCCTCCAGTATGATGCTTGGCCTACATAAGTAAAAGTAAAAATAAAATACAAAAATAAAAATTAAATATGTGCAAAGAAGAAACTGACTACATCGTTGCTCAAATCACAAGTGGGTGTAACTAAGAACATGAACAACACCACTAATTTGGAGTGTTTATAATTATTATGCGTGTCAGTTTGCTCAAATATTGAAGAAAATTTTTACCGCAATAATATCGAATTATGGATTATCCTGCCACCCCTGGGTACCACGGTACTGTATATTTTCAAGGCTTCTAATTGAACACCAACTTTATTTCTGAATATATATGAATAAGCTAGTAAAGTTTGCCAATGCAGTGCCTTGCTTGCTTCACTCGATGCGGGCCGCAGCTTCCTAGTGTTTAGAATTGTAATTATTATTTGCCAGCTTTTCCCCTCCCCATTCCTAGTTGGCTTGGATACTTCAGGATTGCCACATGTGGTTTTTTTCCATTGGCTTTATTTATTTAATGGAAGTAGCATATGCTAAGTATTTTTTGATAATTTAAAAAAAATTTATGTTAGTTTTGTAATGTGTTCAATCCTTAATGACATGACATTGGCCTGCATAGTTGGGAACTACTATTTTGCATTATTTACAAGTTGCGGGTGTTCTGGGGAAACCTGGAAAAGTTTGGGAGTTAACACAATGCCTGGGAAAATGAGTGTTAGAAACATTTTCGTTCTGAGGCTAAGTCCCTTGCCTTCAATTGACTGGGGCGATTTGTCAGCATCAGAAAGTTAGATGGTGGTTTAGCAGCTAGTTAAGGTACCTGTTGAGAATGGTCATTGTTTAAATACCTACATATTTTATTATAGCCTGAATAAATGGCTACTAAAATAATGTTTCATAATTAAGTTATTTTCACACTTTTTACATATTTTAAGTGTAAGTATTCTGTACAGGATGGTCCACGACGAAAGTGCAGAACGTGATATATAAAGGAGTCCACCTTTTTTTTTTAAGATTTTGCGCAAAAGTGCACATAATCGACCACTTGACTGGACCCTAAATCCAATTCTAATTCCAAAAAAGTGGGTTCTGTCCGAATTTTTTGAAAAATAACTGCACAAATTTCAATATTTGTGCAGTGTAACTGTGGTTTTAAATAGCCTACTGCCACCTTGGTTACACCATACCAAAGTTTCTGTTTTTTTTTTTATTCGATAATTTCAAATCAGAATTGGATTTTGGATTAAGAAAAGTATTTATTCCCTGTTTGCATGTAAAAAAACAACAACAATGAAACTAAAAATAAAATTTTCTGGGGAGGGGGATTGGTAGAGGTGTTAATATTTTGACATACCTAAATTTAAAAAATGTCGGGGGGGGGGGGGGGGGGATAACCAGTAAACCATGTAAATTAAAGTGTGCTACCAAAGTTGAGAGCTGTTAATTTAATGCTAAGTAAAAATATTGGGAGTGACCTGACTGTTTTTCCGTTGGATTGTGGGTGTGCAAATAAATAAAGTATGGACTTGAGTTACTGCAATTATTAAGAAAAAACTAATATATATTTCAGAAACGACCGAAACAAAAAACAAATTTAGATTTCTCTAGAAGCAGGTTCATAGCTTGCCTTGCAAATTAGCAGGGCTATGTATGTGCAAGTATTTTGTAAGCCAGTATCCTGTAATAGCCACATTCTGTAAGAAAAAAAAATAGGAACAAATTTAATTCTTAATCTGGCCTAGTGTGATTTTATTAAACTAAAAATTGTGGGGTGTATTATTATTGAACCTCAAGGTTCTCGTTTCCGTAATTTTTCACACTCCCAAGTTATTTGTTAGTATACCATGTGTGCGTGTGTTCTAATTCGGTTAGTTGCTTAATTCCTAGTTGTGCACAGACAAGGTTAAATAAATAGAAAATTGTGGCTGAAAAATGTAATCACTGAACCCCCAAACATCCCATTCAATGTATCAAGAATTTATAGGGTTTATTAAACCCTATAAATTCTTGATGTATGGCCTCTGACTTGTCTCCGCAGTAGTCCTCTCAAATGTCTATCCAAAGGCAATTGCTATTGTCCCAGTAGATCTTAGAAAACCACTTGCTATTTCAAATTTCTACTTGCCATGTAACTAAATACACCGTGCATGATTAAAGGGGTTTTTCTAATATGCGCATTTACGAAATTTTTTTTAACCCCCACTATTACTGCTGAAATAGCTATTGTATACCCCTTGTAATCTGTGCATAACGCCGCTAACTGTTTGTCTGTAGCTTTTGCGGTTCCAGAGATATCTCTCAGCCCGGGTCAGTGGGGAAGGATCGGTTCTGGTTCTAGCTTTTTTCCGTGTGAAAAGGGACTTTAGAAAAGTACTAATAGTAATTTTTCAACCAAACCACAATACTGTGTTGAGGCCCTAACTATCTTTGCATCAGCCTACAGGTTAAACAGTTTTGGGACACGCTGAAACATTATTAATTGTAGTAAAATACGCCCTTTAAAGTGGTAATGTTGGCTCAAGGTGTGTCGACAAAGTTTTTCAAGGACACAACTCCTTTCAGCCTCTGTGTCTGCAGCATCCTTCGGGGCAGGGAGTATTCGTGGACGTCGTAATGGTAAACCAGTAGTAGCATGGAGCCCGAGTACGGATCTCTGCCCCGGGACAGAGAGGTGGAACCAATCTCGACAGCGTCCACGTCCTAGGCCACGTCCTTTCCGGCACAAATTGTGGAGGCTTGTATCCCCATGTTGTGCAATTTGTTTGTCGTGACGTGGGTGTATTTGCTCGCGTTCTTTTCCATACTCTTTCGTCATATTATTATTAATATTATATTTGTTGATCCATTTTCAACGTGGGATATATTATGAACCTTATATTTTTAATGAAGGCTATTATGTATCTTAATTCGTAGTCTTGTTTCATTCACACTTAAAGGCTTTAAAGAAAAAGTGCGAAGAATTCGGAAGAATTTGTGTAATTGGAACAAGGATTTTCAAGTTGAGCTAATGGGTCCTGAATTGGTGGTTGCCTCATGATGAATACATTTG